>JAFEMH010000312.1:600000-854508 GCA_022495995.1 Adenophora triphylla var. japonica | reverse complement strand
GAGATCGACTTACGTTTCGACCGCCTCGGAATGATTTTTGATGAAAGAAACGGGATTCCGTTAACTTTCTCGGAGAGATCGGACTTACGTTTGACTGCCGTGATTGAAATTGATGAAAGATACGGGATCCCGTTATCTTTCTCGGGGAGATCGGACTTACGTTTTACTGCCGTGATTGAAATTGATGAAAGATATGGAATCCCGTTTCTTTCTCGGGGAGATCGGACTTACGTTTTACTGCCGTCGATGATTTTGATGAAAGAAACGGGATTCCGTTATCTTTCTCGGAGAGATCGGACTTACGTTTTACTGTCGGGATTGATTCTCTTGAAAGGGGGTTGACTTTGGTTAACTTTGGTTAACTCTGTTAAGTTGAGGACTAAACTGCAGAGTCCTGAAATTTTAAAGGGCAAAAGGGTCATTTTGACCCTTCAAAACCATCCGCGCGGATAGGGTTGAAAGTCAGATTGGTTTTAATGAGGGCCAACGCCCTTCTTCTTCTTCCTCATAACTTTTTCAGTTTTCCGAGAGAGAAAGAGAGAAATTTGCCCAAACCGCCATTTTTGGTCCAAAAGCTCGAAAATTCTTCCGATTTCTTCGATTTTTTAAGCAATGGAACACGGGGGAGTTGCTTTTCAAGGCCAAGGACACGGCCCGGTCGCGGAGAGACGATTGGAGCTTGTCCGAATGAGGAGGCATTATTCTCTTTCGCAATCGATTGCGGAGGAGCCCTACCCCGATGCGTGGCAACATTGGGCCACTGATCCGAGTCTCCGAACGGTATACTTTGAATCTTTTCGATCCCTTTGTCGATTTTTCATTTGAAATTGATTTTTTGTGATTTTTTTTTTTTGAATTTTTTTTTTGAAAATCCGAAAATCAATGTTCTTGGGCTTGAAATTTGATCTTGATGCTTTGCATGTTGTAATGAGTTTGTGGGTAACCCAAATGTGCATTTTGTTTGAAAAAAGAATGGGCATTTTTGCCAAAAAAAAAAATTTTGTCCGAAAATTGTAATTAAATTTGAAAAATTTGTGTTTCTGACTTTGAATCTTGATTTTGATGATATGCATGTTGTAATGAGTTTATGGGTAACCCAAATATGCATTTTGTTTGAAAAAAGAATGGGCATTTTTGCCAAATTTTTTTTTTTGAAATGATGAAAAATTTCCCGAATTTGGGACGGACTTCTTTTTTTGTGTTGCAATGTTGACATGAATGTGTGTATGCTTCTTTTTTTTATAAACGTAGGATTTTTTTTGCAATGAGATGATGATTCCATGAATGATATGTATGCATGTTATTTTATGAAAATGGGACGGAGTTTTTGCTTCCGTTGACTCCTTGTATAAATTTTTTCTTCATGTATGAATGAATGTTGATTGGGATTTGCTGAAAACTGCCTTCTTTTGTGCGGAAAAAATGGGGCTAGGTTCATTGTATGCTGTTATACTGCTGAATTTTCTTCAAAATTTTATGATGCATGTGCATGCTCTCTCTTTTTTTTTGAATGCAAAATTTTGACATTTTTGACATTTTTGTTTCCCTCTCTTTTTTTTATTGCAGGGTGGAAACAATTTCGTGACGGAGCAGCTGAACAAGATGAAGACTCGAGGATCAGTGGAGTCTGTTATTGGTCTATGGGACCGGCTTCCAGATATGGGCAGAGGAGCGATGATGAGTCCTAGGCAGATCGTCATCGAGACCGGCTCGTACGAAGTTCATCGAGTGCTTGTGGGGGTTGGTCAAGTTTCCCAAGAGTAAGGGTCTCGATTTTCGCTTTGGCACAAAGATCGGTGGGACGTGACCCACACATTCCACTTCTTCCGGGGGCGAGGCGACGATTACGCCTTCCGGCTACGCTGCGATCACGGGCCCTGCCCTTTAATGGACGCAAAGATTGAGTGGAGGACGGCTCGCCACGAAATGGACCGGATCTGATAGCGAGGCCCTTCTAGGATTTTTCCTATTCCCAAAAAGGGGATGGGGTATGGAGTACGCCGTGGTCGAGGGAAAGATTGTGGAGAGCATCGGGAGCCATGAGGCCGGGGACGAGAGGATAGGCGCTCGAGCGCATTGCCGTGGCTTTTCTATGGTTTGCTTTTTCGAGCACCCTTTTTGGACACGCCGAGGGGACGGCTGTTTTGCTTTGCCGAGGTCCCTGGAGGATGCTGAGGATGGCCGGAGAGGTCTCTGGGAGAGGCAGGGTCGGCAGAGCTCTATTTCGCTCTAGACTCGGTATAGCCGAAGGCCGTCGCTCCTTGACATGCTTCGAGTTCCCTCTCGGAGATATAAGCTTTCCTTTTGCTTTCCCTCTTTTCCTTAAGCACGTATCTTTTTTCGCACTTAATTGATGTGATCTTTACCTTCGCAGTACGGGCGTTGGAGTTCTTTCACATCACGATGTGGCGACACAAGCAGAGTACGTCGGGGCATATCCGGCCATGCGTTCCCGGTTCAAGTTTGCCCGGGAGAAGAAGGGTTCCAGAGGGCGCACGACCCTCGACATGTGGACGCCCGCTTTCGACGGGGGCCGAGACGGATGAGGGATGATATTCTATCCCCGGGATCGTTTCGATGTGCGGCGCAACCGAGGTTGGCGCCGAGATATGGACCGTGGGCAAATGGCGGAGGATTTTGAGGGGCTTGACTTGCGACGTGTATTATCCGGGGGAGAGAGCGACGCGCCGCATGGCGTGAATTCGCCTGATGACACCGTGGAGCCTCCGCCGACATGATGTATCCGAGCTAGAGGTCTGAGACTCGGGCGATTACCGAGGTGGCCAGCACTTCTCGGCATTTGTGGCGATTGAGCCGCATTCGCATTTGTCCTCGAGTGAGGCCGAGGATGCCCCAGTGTTCTGACAGAGAGGGATTAGTGGATCCCGCGGTACCTGGACGGACTTTTCATATGTCCAGGATGGGGTTAGATTGAGGGTGCAGATCCCCACCTCGAGCGGCTTCCACGAGCTTTTCGGCCTCGTCCGGTATGAAGGTATGGCTTCTCTTTCTTCTTTTTTTTCCTTGGTTTTTCTTCTCCATTCCTTCATCATTTTTCGCATCAATTATTTCGACGCTTTTGCTCCCGTGCGGTTTCTCTGAGGTGGTCGTGGAGAAGCCGACGGGCTGTGTGATCGGGGGGCTAAGAGATTCATCGTGAGGATGGTGGCTTGTGCTGGAGCCCCTCAGAGCAGAGCGGCCACAAATGCGGGCCTCGTCAAAGCGGGAGACTTCCCGTGAGCCTTCTGAGCGTTCTTCCGAGACCCCTCTTTCTCCTCTCATAGATCCTCGCGTGGTACTACCTTCGGATCACGTCATTCTCGGAGATCCGTACGGGCAGGGGCATGTCTGGCATCATGGTGGATCTTCTTCGCACGTCCAGGAGTTCGACGCCTTCACCTTCGGATATGATTTCTTTGCAGATCTTGGCTTGCCCTATCAGAGCGTGCCGGTTGGTCCTGACGAGCCTTCCTCCGGAGACGAGGATGATGATTCTGAGCCTGAGATCTTCATGGCTACTGAAGAGGCGGGCCCGAGCCGCAAGAGGGACCGAGGGAAAGGCCCAGCCACCGAGGACTCTGACTGACGATCCTTCGAGACTGATTTTTGAGATTGTGATTGTACCTATTCAGACAGATACATCTTATTTCCATCAAAATTGTCCCAAGAACTCCATCAAAATTGTCCCAAGAATCCCAAATGTCATTTTTCAACAAATTCAAGGATTGGTCCCGAGAGATTATGCACGAGAGAAGATCGTTCTTTGAAGAAAGGTATAAGGTGAAGATGCTTGTGGTCTCTCAAAGAATTGATTCCTGATTATGATCTTTTGAGAGCTTCTTCATCATTTTGGGGACACTAGAAGGCATGTCTTTTGCCTTTCTTACAATGAAATGGTCCCGACCGTTGAAGAATTTCGGGCTTTGCTTCGTGGGTGTCCCTGGGAGGTGGAGGAGATTGCAATTCCTTTGCCCTGAGGAGCCTCTTTTGTTGACAAGCCGTGCAACCTTCTTCATCTTTCCCTGAGGAAGCACAAGGTATGATCCGTAGTCCCGATCATTTTGATATTTCTCGGTCTTCCCGATAGATTTAGGGGCTTAGGCTTGATGGATGATGCCTATTGGGATGCTTTTGCTCTTTGCATGTTTGGTACCTTGTTCATGGTTTACTCTTTTCGGGGATTTGTCATCGGAGCTCGCTATTGATGTAGTTGTTACGTGTCGCTTGGGGCGAGAGATGTTGTACCTTTGATCCTCGGGGAGACTTTTCATGCTCTCGATAGTCAAGCTACGGAGACGGTGTATATGCACCTGGGCAGCCCGTTCCTCTTGACTCGTGGCCGATGGAACGCCCGGGGGTTCTTCGGGAGACTTCTCGACATGATCAAGCCTGACATTCGCCAGAGAGGGGTTGATGAGATTTTGATGATCGTGGCTCATGGGAGCGTTGGATGGCCGGTCGCCGAACGTAAGATATCGATGGTCGTGCCTTGTTGGCGGGTGGAGACTCGCAGAGTACTTCAGACGGGTCTCATGTGGTCATGCTTCCGGGCTTTCACCCAGCCTTCTACATTCCGGCTTTCTCGAGACGCTCGGTTTGGAGCAGTTCCTTTGGAGGACTTTGATGATATAGCCACCAGTGGTGGTGGCTTCGCTTCTATGGATGATCCTTCTGTTTTCCTTTCTTTCCCGAGTATGGAGGTATGACGTCTTTCCTCCTCGGGTTATCCTCAGCGTCCGAGACCCGTGTTCTTGACCACTTGGTACCCGGATTGGTACGAGAGGCATTTGGGAGAGACTCGTATGGCTATTTTGAGACGGCGTGAGGCCATTGGGTGCGGAGGACCCGATGGGGCTGAGAGAGGAGGAGGGCCGAGGCGAGGGCCAACCCTCATGACAGGAGCGGAGATGTTGTGACCGACTATGAGGCTTATGTCAAGAGACAGAGAGGAGGACTCCTATGCTACCAGCTACAGGAGATGAGAGATGATGCTAGGGCCACTAAGGCCCCGACAGAGGCCGGTTTGATAGATCCTGCTCCTATACCGTGAGCTTGGTAGGAGGAAGACCGACATTTTTCCCGTTCGTAAGAAGAAGACTCGAAGGGGGAAGAAGAGGGGAGAGGCCAAGCACGAGTGGCTTGGAGTGACCTTGAGGTTTCCGAGTATCCCTTTCTTGTCGTAGCGCAGACACATTAGTTTGATTATGTATCTTAGTTTCTTTTAGCAGTTGCTGCGCTTGTAGGAATGAACCAGCTTAGACTCATCAAAAGCTTTTAACTTGTAATGAATATTTGAATTGCTTTAGAGTTTTTCGAGACGCTTTCATGGTCTCGATCAATGTATTGATGTCGAAGTATGACTTTTATTTGTGTTTTAGACCGAACCGTTTCCGGCCGCCTACGTTCCCTTCTGACAAAAGGGCCTGTGTCTCCGTAGTTCGACCCGGTCGATTTTTTGTTTTTTTTTTGTTTTTTTTTTTTTTTTTTTTTGTTTTTTTTTTTTGTTTTTTTTTGGTGCAACCTCGTTTTTTACCTAGGCCGCCCTTTTCGGGTTTTCAACCTAGTTGGGTATTACTCTTTAGCACTCTTTTTTTTTTTTTGATATTTTTTTTGTTTTTTTTTTTTTGACTCAATGTTTTACGCGTAGTATCTCGCGCAGCCTTGTCACCATTCACTCGGGTGTACAAAGGATTTCCGTCGAGGTCCGCAAGTTGCATGGCTCCTCCTGAGAAGATTTTCTCGGACAACGTATGGCCCGACCTGCACAGTGCTCCCATTTGCCGAGGGGTTGATACGGATCGGGGCTTCTCTTTCAAGACGAGATCACCTTCTGATCTCCCGATGCTTTACTTTCTTGTCGAAAGCTCCGCCATTCTCCCTTGGTAAGCTCGGATATGTTCCATTGCTTTCAATCGTCGCTCATCTAGCAGGCCAATTCATCATGGCGACTTTGGAGCCATTCGACCTCGTTGATCCGACTCTCCAACAAAGACACCTGAGCGAGGGGATTTCTAGCTCGATTGGGAGCACGGCTTCCATTCCGTAGGTGAGGGCAAACGGTGTTTCCTGCTGCCGTTCCGACGGATGTTCTCAGAGCCCCGCAGTGCCGTGTGTAGCTTCTCGGGCCAATCTCGACCTGGACACCCATTTTCCTGATGATGTTTTCCAGAGTCTTGTTTGCCGCCTCGACGGCTCCGCTGGTTTGGGGCCTCGTAGGAGATGACTTGTGACGGGTTATTCTCAATTCCGCCAGCACTGCCGCATTCCCTTCGAAGTGGGATCCATTATCTCGAGATGATTTCGCCGGCAACCCGTATCTCGCATATGATGTTCTCTTTGATGAAGAGGGCTACTTTCTTTGAATTGAGGATTTTGTAGGACTCGGCTTCAACCCATTTGGTGAAATAGTCCACCGCCACTGTGACGAATTCGTGGCCGCTGCCGCCCGGTGGTGTGATTTTGCCTATGACATCAATTCCCAAGTGACGAAAGGCCAAGGGGTTGTCATGCAAGATAACTCGTGAGGAGGCAAATGATTAAGATTTGAGTATCGCCGGCATTTGTCGCAGCTTTTGACGAACCGGATGCGCCGGTTTCCATGGAGATCCAAAAGTACCCCATTCTCGCATGATTTGCATCGTGGCTCGAGCATTCATGTGGGGGCCGCAGTACCACCATGTATTTCTTTCATGAGTTCCGTAGCCTCTTGTTTGCCGATACATCGCAGAGGGGGCCTTGATAACGCTTCTTGTACAAAGATATTTCCCAAGAGAACATAATGGGAGGCGAGTCGCTTCTGTGGCCGAGAGGCTTTTGCTTTGATTCCCTCTTTATATTCCCCATCTTCATTTTTGAAGGAGGCTTCGCCATTCTTCGTGTACCGATAGATCCGAGTGTACTGTGGATCACCGGCCGGTTCGGCCTCCGCTTCGATTTCAAAGCAATAAGCGGGGTTTTCTTCTCCCGACTCGAATGGTTTGACTGACTTTCCTTCGGGTATTTCAACGAGGGAGGCTAGTGTTGCCGAGCATCCGCAACTGCTGCGATCTCTCGGGCAAGTAATGAAAGCCGATCTCCTTGAATTGAGTTACTAGCTCTTCCATGTAAGTGTGATATTTCGCAGACCCGGTCTACGGTCTTCCATTTGTTAGAGACCCGATTGATGATGAGGGCAGAGTCACCATACACCTCCAATTCCTTGATATTTCTTTCAAGGGCGGCTTCCAACCCGGCTATGCAAGCTTCATATTCAGCAGCCGTTGTTGGTGACCTCGAAGTTCAATCTTACCGCTATGGGGTGTGTTCGTCGCAGGATCGACTGTAAGCATTCCTATTCCGTTCCCCTTTTGTTTGACGCCCGTCGAAGAAGAGTTGCCGCCGGTTTTCTCCTTCTAGAGCAAAGATTCCATCATCGGGAAATTGAGGTTCAGTGTCCTCGGGACTCATCACTTGGGAAATCGGCCAAATGTTCTCGCCATTACACGCCCTTTTACGGATTTCCTTGAAACGTAAGTGATGTCATATTCACCAAAAAGAACGACCATTTTGCCAACCTCATAGAGATGGAAGGCTTGTCGAATGTATATTTGATGGGGTCTATCCTTGAGACGAGATGTATCGGGTGAGACCGCATGTAGTGTTTCAACTTTCCCACTACCTGCACCAAACTCCGCGCAAGTCTTTTCACAAGCAGTAGTAATTGAGTTCGCTTCCCGAAGCTTTCGCTACGAAATAGATGGCGTTTCGACCTTGGAATCTTTCTTCTCTTGAGCTAGCATAGCCCCAATTGTCGTATCCGTGACGCTTAGATATAGCAATAGTGGCTTTTGCCGATGTGGTGGGCAAAGAATCGGGGATTCACGAGGTATGCCTTGATCCTGCTCAAAAGCGAGCCGACATTCGGGAGTCCATTCTGTGTAGGCATTTTTCTTCATCAACTTGAAGATCGGCTCGCAAATCGAGGCCTTGATTTACAAAGCGACTTATGTATTGTAGTCTTCCCATGAAGGATTTCACTTCGTCGTTGTCCTGGTGGCTTCATTTCGACTATGGCCTTGATTTTCTCGGGGGTCTACTTCGATTCCCCGTTCGTCACCATATATCCTAGCACCTTGCCTCGTCTTACACCGAAGGTGCATTTGGCCGGGTTCAATCTCATGTCGTGGTCTCTGAGGCGCCGAAGAATTTTCTCAAATCAACAAAGTGTTGGCCATCTCGATCCTCTCGGAGTGTATTATCATGTCGTCCACATAGACCTCAATTTCTTTGTGGATCATATCATGGAACAGAGCCGTAGCCGCCCTCCGGTACGTAGCCCCAAAGATTCTTTAGTCCGAACGGCATGACCGTGTAGCGCATGTGCCCCAAGGGGTCGTGAAGGCCGTTTTGGCTTGATCCTCTTCTCGCCATTCTCGATTTGGTTGTAACCGGCAAAGCCGTCGACGAAGGATTTAACTTCATGGTCGGGCCGTGGAATCCACCAAAATGTCGATGTTTGGCAAGGGGAAATCGTCCTTTCGACTAGCTTTGTTCAAGTCTCTCGAAGTCTACGCAAAGATCGGATCTTTCCGTTGGCTTTGGTCACCGTTACTATGTTGGAAAGCCATGTAGGATATTCAATGACCCCGATGAACCCCGCCCGAGCATCTTTTCTATCTCCTCCTTTACTTGTAGGGACCATTCGGGCTTAATTCTTCTTAGTTTCGCTTTACTGTGCTTAACTTCCGGGTCGAGCGGTATTCGGTGTTCAACTATGGAAGGATCGAGGCCTCGGCATATCTTTATAGGACCATGCGAACACATCCACGAATTCTTTTAGCACTCAATTAGTGGCATCCCTTTCAAATCCCTTCAAGAAACTACCAATCGCGTCTCTTTAGGCTCTTCCAGCCGTTCCCAAATTCACACTCGTCAAAATCTCTTCGGCAACTTGGGCTCGATTTTCCTCTTTCCTGACAACCCGCTTAAAGATTTCTTTGATATATTGTTCATTTAATGTGTCTCGCTTCTTCATCTAGTGAATCGTTATTAATCGTTTTTAGATTATTAGTTAATTCATCATTAGTTAAAGTGGCAATCAAGGGATACTCGTAAAGGTTCGTCATTTCATCGAGAATAAAAGGGAATACAAGATTGGCTACAATTTCGTGGTCTTCGTGCGTGAGGCCATCTGGACGACTCCTAAGACTCAAACTCAACAATGAGAGACTCCTGAGGACTTTACAAAGGTTGACACAAAGGGATCGGGGACCAATCCAAGCTTGGTGATCATTTCTTCTTTGGTCGCGGACGGGCCCGAGAGAGTTTCCCAATTCCTTAATGGTATCGCCGTCGGGCCTCATGACTCGGGGCTATCTTGTTTCTGTTCTCCTTCCTCGCCATTGCTATCATCTCTTTGTCCGAACCAGATCAATTGTGTCCGGCGCCCGAAAACCGAGCATATGAATGTAGGGATATTCTTGCGAATCCGCCGCATCCTCAATCCTCGGAGAATTCTAACTCGTCACAATCTGACCGCTCAATCCAGATGTAAGGACGTATTGCGTCTCGGTGTGCTGCTGGAAAAATCTCATGTCCCATGCTCGAGCAGAAAGGCTTAGCGGGTAGTTCTTCGAGGAGGACGTCCCATACGATGTTCATACATTCGAGCCGAGTCCGCCGGTATTGTCGACTTTTATCATGAAAATCTCTTCGCTTGGCGGGGCCAGAGGACGGGTTTGAAGAACGCTGACAAATCTCTCGACCGGAGACTCGGAGGTTTGTGTGCTCGTATCACGGCGTATTCGTGTTTCTTTCCATTCTCGCTCCGTATGTTGAAAATAGCAATTGAACTTGATAAATCGAACTGCTTCAGGGTCTGCCCGCTTGAGTTCGTTGACATAGTTGGCATCACCGGATTCTGGGGGATTCTGATGAGACTTGCCCCGATAGTCCCTTGGTCGATTCGGAGGAGGTAGCCCCGGTGTCTGGCTAAGAGCATGCTTGGTGACGGTCTCGGCTTCGTTCCCTATGAGGAAACTGTCACCCCTAATGACTTCAAGGTCCCCTTGCCGGTTAATGAACTTGACACATTGATGAAGAGTGGAGGCTATGGCTTTCATGTGGTGTAACCAAGGGCGCCCCAACAGAGCTGTGAATTCGGATGGGATGTCCATTACATGGAATTTTGCCGGCACCATTTGGGTCTCGTACCAGAGTTCCAGAACCACCGTCCCCAAGATGGGACGAGACGTGCCATCATATGCCTTGATTGACCGGGTAGATGGGATCATGTGCCTTTCATTGATGCGTAGGGCCCGCATCATGCTGAGGGGAAGGACATTAACGGCTGATCCATTGTCCACCAATACCCCCGGGAGTGATACGGTGTTGAGCCGAATAGTGATGTACAAGGCTTCATTGTGCTGGGAAACATCTCTTGGCAAATCTTCGTCGCAGAAGGTGATCATGCTACCATATAGGCGGGGATCATAGATTTGGTCCTTGTCTCGAGATAGATTCATCAAGCCGCCACTTCGTGCCTTTTCTTGCGAGGTAGTACCTTTGCCGAAGCCCCGGGTTATATTGAGGCCGTTTGTGGCGTTGCCATCCCTGCCGCATGTTGATTGAGTGCGAGCGCCAAACCGGCGTTGGTCTTTCTTTTGTACGTACACTCTGAGCCGGACAAACCGAACTCGTCGATCCCGCTGGGGATAGATTGACTGCGGCAAGAAAATTACCTGCATCTACGCATTCCGGTGTCCGAGGGTCTCAATTCTATCGTTGGCAAGGCTTTTCGGCTTTTCTACCCCCGTTTGCTTGGGAAGACTCGGCCGGAGTAGAGTACATAGTAATCAAATCCCCTGCATGGCTCCCCGAGCGTACCCACACCGGTATCACCGGCCTCGAACCTCTCTTTCAATTTTTGCCGGGAGGAAATTTTCTTCTTCTTAGAGGACGGTCCTCGTGTATCCAGCCCGATAGTCCCTTTCAAGGCAATGGGACACGTATATCCCACCAAATGTGTTCTACTACCGGTGGTGGATTTGGGACCTCGTTGAGCGGTGCCGGAATGACTTTGAGTTGAACCGGTCCTGGAGATTCGTCGTTGGGCTCATCCGGAAGCGAATGGTTGGACTCCGCCGGATAATGAGAGGTATTAAGAGCCAGGGAACAGCACATGTTTGTCCCTTCAGTGGGAGCCCCAGCCAACTGGGAGATTGCTAATGTCCCGAAGTGGCGTGTGGCCTCTTCAATCCAAAGCTTGCTGTCTCATTCCTGGCGTTCCTCAAGAGCTTTGATGGCCGACCATATTTCCTCCATCAAGCTTTCCCGATCTTCATTACCCATGCCGATATCTCGCGGATCGGTATCACTCGAGAGGGGACAACCGACGGTATGCCGAACTCTTTCGTCCCCGATCGCTTTTGGAATGGTGGCCCTTCGGATTGCCGTTGGGGGCTAATTGCCCCGTAAGTCGACGGGCGGGAGTCCTGGCCAAGGAGACATAGGAATCTTGTGGTGGCATCTTGATATGATGATTAAGAATGGGAGGAGAACCTTCTTCCTTCTTTGCGGTAAAAGTGCCATCGGAATTGGGACTCGATAGTCAAACCATGACTTGCGACAACCCCGTAAGGTCGTCAATTTGAGCCTCATGTCGAAGTCTCATCTCGTTTCTACCAACCGGATCCAATGCCGGTCCTGTCCGAGGGATTTTGGAAGACGGAGTGGTATGGTTCCCATCATTACCGGCCGATGCAGACATTCTCAAAACCCGGAGTCGGAACAAACGGTGAAGCCGATGACGCGCTGACTCTTCCCTAACCGATCAAACGGTGACCCTGTCCCAAACCAACCTTTCGTGCGGAGCCGCATGGGGAAAGACACGAGGGTTCGTAGATTTAGTGGATTGAAGGAGGGTAGGTGTTTGGGGCTTTGGGGCTCATGCAACATGCGCTTATTTGTTCTTGTTTACTTAAAACATGTTTTATTAACCTAATTCGGTTGGAAAAGATTGCTCTTCTTTTTCGCAAACTACTCGGGATCCCGGATCGCCGGGCCCCGTCACTACGTCTATAAGCCCCTCGTATTCCACCCGTATTTCGACCTCCTGTGGCGGATGCCCCGGCGAGGGTCCTATAGGGCAAGCGGGTCCCACCGACCGAAAGAAAAACGATCCTAAAAGTCCGGCGGGTAATCGAGTCTTAACGAGCATTCGATGTAAATTACGGACAAAGCCGACGTCAAAAGTCAAGATCATGTCCGAGGGCTCGACGAAAAGCTCGGCATGATTTGACCGATGAATGTCCACACCGATCTTGACTTGTCGTCAATTAGGCCGTAATTAGGCATGGAATAATCATTAATCCTTGATGACTCAAAGGTCATGCCGGGAGTCCGTGTATAATTTGTGCCGCCGTAGCCGAAGTCAAGACGCCGGCCAATATCTTGGTCAAAGTCTCGCGGCGAAAACCGGCATGACTTCAACCGATTAGGGTCCCCGAAAGATATTGAGTCGGTATGCCGACAAAGGCTTCGAAAGGAAAGGTCTATACACGTACAGTGGCATGACACGTACCAAACTAAAAACCAACCGGGTCTCTGACAAAGTGTGTCACTGACAAGTGCATGGTCGACACGAGGCTCCACGGGATGTTTGGGTAGTCCCGTGCTTGCACCGAGAGGCGTAATAAGACCAAACGGGCCGCGACAAGGATTTCCTGTTAGGGACGTAGTGTGCAAAGTGTAAGGTCACGTGCGCGTAGTGTGCAAGCAGTCTATCTTCTTTTTCTGAGTAAAATAGAAATTTTTCATGTGTCTTAAAAAGTATGATGCATGATTTTTTTTGAAAATTTTCTTTTTTGAAAATCCTTTTTTTTTTGAAATTTTTTTTTTTGAAATTTAATGAACACATAAGCACAAAAATTCCAATGCTTAGGGACATGATTCCGACAAATAAAATTTTGACTTTTTCCGAGGCGGCCAAAACAATACGAAAATGTGCAAAAATCAACACACACAACAAATAATTTTTAATGCCGGACTAAGCTTCGACCCTCAAAAGCTTTTCTTTTTTTTTTTTTTTTGAAAACAATGATACCGGTACGTGGGATTGTTAAACCACAATTTATCCCCGACTCGTGTTAGGAGGCGATAACGGGAAGTTTAATGGTTTCCACCAATATACCAAATATCATTTTTTTTTTTTAGAAAAAGCTTACAAAATCCCCAGCAGAGTCGCCACTGTGATGATGTGCCAATTTTTCGAAAGGGCTTTGAAATTTTAGTTTCTTTGAAAACCAATCGAAAAGACCGGAGTCGCCACACCATTTTTGTTTTAAGGGCCAAAATTTTGAAAAATGCCCAAGATTAGAGATTTGGGTTCGGAGGTCACGTTACACGCCGGGAAGGACGTTAGTGTGCACCCGGAATGCCTCGTAAAACGAGTCTTCCAAACATTTAAAATCATTTGTGTGTCTGTGTGTATGTGTGTGTGTTACTTTGGCCAAAATAAGTTGAAACTGAGGAAAGTAAAAATTGGGAATTCTTTATTAGACTTTGGAAAGATCCCATGATTTTTGGTGTGATTTTTGGGTTGAGTTTTGGTACTCAAAAGATTTTTGGAAGTTGGAAACTGAACGGTATAAACCGAGCTACGAACATGGGCTTGCCCGAACTTGGGCCCAGTTATATTGGGCAGTGGATATTGTCTAATTATGAAGTATTAGGGCCGAGTAAGATCTTCCTCGTATGCCGAGGAACATTTATCTCGGCCTTATATCATCAATCTTGGGCCGTCATGTCATAATTACCGAGGAGAGAAAAGTTATTTGCTCGGATATATCAGTGTGACGAGGAAAGAAAATCATTCTCCCCGGCATATCTCCGTGTCGGCTATTTACCAAAGGACGAGGAAGCAAAATCATTTTCCTCGGCCTATTTGCCAAAGGCCGAGGAAAATCATTTGCCTTTCCTGCTGCTCCGGCTAGTGCCATTACAATCCTTATTCAACAAGGATTATACAGCCATGATCCAATCAGGATTATATTTATCAACATCAATTCAAGTCAAACAATGACTCCTTAACAGATATAATTCTATTAGAATTATATCTTATCTCTTTACAAGTTCATTCCAACATGGATTCTATCTATCCATCCCTATAAATACAAGCCCTACGGCTCATTATTCTAAGACGTTACTTTTTACATTGGAGAAACTCGTCAAATTTGATTTCTCTAATATCAACCGTGAACTTATTCTCACGCCGGAGGGCCTTTAGCCGGATCCGCCCCGGCTAGTTTACGTGTTTTCTCTTATTTTCGTGCCTTGCGATCGCCGGAGCATTCAACGCTTGATTTGGGCTGTTTTTGACGATTTTGGCATCATCAATTGGTTCCATTGCCGGGAAATCGATTCAAACACCCTTTGTTTGGCTGGAAAATCTCGCTGAGAAGCTATTTTCCGTTGGATTTGTTCTTGATCGAAATCGGAAATTTTTGCTCCGACAGCTCGTTCTTGATTCGGCCGGAATTTGTTAACTTCCACCGGAAACCGCATTAATTCGGCCGGAAACCTAGTTCACGTTTGAAGCGAAATTTGTGGTTTGAATTTGTGTGTTGGAAAAATTGCAATTGATCGTTTGTTTGTGGTCAAAATTTACCCTAAATTTAGCCATAAATTCGGTTCGTGAAATTGTGATTTTTGGAAAATTTCGCATTTAAAAATCTGTTTGTGATTCATAATGGACGGACAATTCACAAGTGTTACAATGAGGATCCCACCCAAGTGAATGGGGGAAACACCGAGCCGAGGAGCCACCGCTCCTCCTCCTCCTCCTCTACCTCGCACCGATGCCATTCCTCCCCAGCCATGACTCTTCGTTCCATGGGTCGTGCAAATGCCGAGGAGAGGGCAATGACCTTCCTCGTCCTACTCGTCCTCGTGGGAAGCAAGCGGGAAGGAAGAAAACAAAGAATGCCGACGCCGGTCAAGCAGAGGATCTCAACCCGTCGACCGACGCTCTTGTTACACAAACAAATGGAGACTTTGCAAAGGATGTATGAAACACAAGTTGCCCTTTTGCAAATGGACCTGAGATCATTCCATGGCTCCATTCATTGTACCATCAATGGGCCCACCTTTGAGAAAGGAACAGGGAGAGCATCGGGCTCCTCCCACAAAGACTCGCCGAACTACCAACGCCGGCTCCCGGGGATTCTCCTCGTCCTCGGCATAACAAGTAACCATAAGGATCCCGTGGTCGACCCGAGAAGCCAAATAACTCCTAGGGAAGAGGAAGTGAACTCCAAGGACCTAAGGACAAGACTCGGCTTGAATAGGCGCCTATCCCCCGCTCGCCTCATCATGACACCTAGGCGTCCCACGTCTCCTCGAGCTCGTCGGCCGAGATTCTCCTCGTCCTCGTCGTTCGGATTCTCATCGTCCTCGTCGACCCAGGACTCTCCTCGTCCTCGGACGAGAGTTTGCTAGGCCAAGGACCCCAGAGCCCTACAGGATGATACTTGGCGCACAAGACCCGGAACCAAGACGTGATAAGGCCCCCTCCGCACGTGATGGCCACCGACATGAAGCTGAGCATAGTAGGGTGAACGATCGCCCCAAAGACAAGCCGCCGAAGCTCCCAACGAAGCACTCGCTCAAGCAAAATGAGAAGGAAATAGAAACAAAGCAATGGGAGTTTGAAGCAAAGGCCGGATGATATGGAGAGGGGAAAGAAATATAATGACGACGATTACGATTGGGCCACCCGCCCGTTTTCCTTGAGGATAACCGCCGCACCTCCCCATCCTAACCTCAAGCTCCCAAATTTCGAGAAATACAACGGAACCATCGACGCCAAGGACCATGTGCAAAGTTTCGAACAAACCATGAATCTCCTCACCACCGCCGATGACTTGCTCTGCAAAGCTTTCGCGAGCACCTTCTCCGAACAGCTTTGACCCGGTTCCGTGAACTCAAGAAAGGTTGCATCGATCACTGGAGGGGCACGAGGAGAATGTTCTTAGATCATTTTGCCACTACTGGGAAGAGGAAGATGAGATTAACCGACTTGGCCAACATTGAGCAAGGGAAGGGAGAGACCACCCTCGCCTACTACAATAGGTTCCGAAAAATGGCAGACCAATGCTTGAAGAAAGCCTCACCGATAGTGGGAGGTCATAGTTTTGCTTCAACTCACGGGTTAAAATCCGGCCCCCTCATTTATGAACTCTCGCCCAGTGGAACCTAGTTCCAAGGCCGAATTGTACAAAGTGGCTTATGCCATTTCCATGGCCAAGACAAGACAAAGAAAAGGGGAGCCGACAAGACGGAACTGAGGCAACTAACTCCCGACAGAATGACAACGGAACGGCAAGGGTTCCAAAGGAAAGAATAGAACCGAAGCACCGAGAAGCCGGAGTTCACCCTCTTACAAAGCCCATCTCCAAATCATGCGGCTAGTAAACCTTCCTCCACCTCGTCCGCTAACCGATCACCCAAAATATCCCCGCAACAAGAACAAATACCGTGATTTTCACAAGGACAACGGCACACCACCGACGGTTCTTGGGCCCTTAAGAAGATAATCCAACAATGGGTTCGACGAGGGAAAGTTAGACCGTTATGTCATGAAGAAAGATGGCAAGCGAAAGCGGAAGCAAGAGGAGAGTGAAGATGACTCCAAGAGTGAGGATGAAGATCGAAGGCCTCCTAGGGCTAAGCTACGTGTGATCCGTGAAGAGGTGACCTCCACCGAAAGCCAAGTGGGACCAGATCCACGAGCTAAGCAAAGTATACCATGTCCCGCTTGGATCCATAAAGCGTAAGAAATCATTAGTTTTTCTCCGAATGAGTTGGCAAGGGAAGTCGAGCTCGTGAGCGCCATTGGTCATCAAGGGTCGAATTGACAATGTTGAATCCGAAAGACTTCTTGTTGACACGGGGCCTCAGTGACATCTCAGACTATTCAAAGCCTTCCAACAAACGGTCATGGAAAAAGACACCGCACTAGAGCCATATCATGGAAGGCTTGAAGATGATTCACCAACCAAGGAAGGAGCAGTGGAACTAGAAACTTCGGCGATCATCCCTTCCGAGCCAAAGCTACTGTCACTTTTATAGTCATGGATTTGACTAGTGATGACTATCATGCATTATCGGTATTCCAAGTCAAGCCAAACTTGGGATGGTAGCCTCCTTCCTCACCAACGAGTTAAATTTCCCACTCGTGCCGGCATTTGATGCGCGAGGGCAACCCCCAAAGATTTCTTGGAACATGTTGTCAAGAGTCGGAAAAAGTCAAAAAGTGTGGAGATAGATACGCCCGAGAGAACATCAAGATCACCAAATCTCGAAGACCACGGAAACTAGCTCTAGAATGAACTATATCCGTGGGAAAAGCGAGGAAGAGGAACCTACGGTCCTAGAAATTGTGGATGACCAAGGCATAACTCTACCCACACCGAAGAAGAGCCTATGGTCCTAGAAACTCCTTAGATGACCAAAAGGCATAGTTCTACCCATCTCCGAGGAAGACCCCATTCTCGTCAATGACCGTAAACTCGGGGCCAACCATGACTCGGGAAGAACGATCTTCCGTACATCGATAAACTTACTGAGGAAAAAGACTCTCCCATTGAACTCCCATCCAACCTGGATCCTCGTATACCTGACGGATCGCCTACCAAGGAAAGAAGCGGAGCCGGAGTTGTACTAGCAAGCCCTAAGGAGAGTATACTATACAAGATGCCATCCGCTTCAAGTTTCCCGCCTCTAACAACCAAGCCGAATACGAGGCTCTCATATTTGGCATCAGTTGGCCTCCTTCTATGGAGCAACTAAGGTGCCGTCATCGTGACTTCACTTGTTGTCAAACAAGTGAAGGGAGAATATAACACTCAAGATGTCACCCTTGCCAAGTATAGAGACTCGGGTCCTAGATATGACGAAGAAAATGGAATTTTTCGAGCTCAAGCGAGCATAGGAAGGGAAGACAACCAAGTCGCAGACGTTCTCTCCAAACTAGCCACCATGGACGAGCCCTCCTTCTGAGACCAACCCATATGTAGTTTACGCCGAGGAACCCGCGTATGAAAGATTATAAGTCATGCTTCGGACGAGGAAGAGAGATGGATCGATGACTACATCGAATACATTGAGAAGGAGAAACTCCCGTAAGATGATGCTCGAGCCAAGCTTATCAAGAAGAGGTCTCCAAGATTCGTGGTGATGAACGGAGTCCTCTACCGAAGATCTTTCACGAAGCCCCCGCTAAGGTGTGTCTATCCCAAGGAAACCGAGAACCTCCCGGCGTAAGTACATGAAGGTGTTTGCTCATGGCGGACACCAGGGGACCGTAACCTTAGCCGACAAAATCATATCGCTAGGTTACTACCGGCCAAACCTAAGGGAAGACGCGCACGCCTATGTTCGAAAAATGTGACAAATGCCAAAGGTTCTCTCGACATTCCAAGACTACTCGTAGCCGAGCAAACACTTGTAATACCTACGTGGCCATTTGATATGTGGGGATCGACCTCATTGGACCCTTCCCACCCGCCCGTGGTAATTGCAAGTACGTGATAGTAGCCGTTGATTACTTCTCCAAGTGGATAGAAGCCAAGGCATCGGCCAAGATAACGGAAGAGAACGCGATCAACTTTGTTCATGACAACATTTGGGTGCAGATTTGGCCTTCCGCATACAATTGTTTCGACCATGGCCTCCAATTCTCCACGGCATTTACAAATGTGTAATTGGGAAGAGTCAAAGTACGCCATGCAAAATCTTCGCCAGCGCACCCCAAGGCAATCTGGGCCAAGCGTAAGCCGCCAACAACCGGTCCTAACCGCCCTCACCAAGAATCTTGAAGGACGCGAGGGTAGATGGTTGGACGAACTTCCCCTAGCTTTATGGGTCGTTTCGCACAACCACCCGGGGCCAACCGGGAAACCCCATTCGCACTAACCTTCGGTTCCGAGGCTACGGCACCAGCAGAGATGGCCATCCCTACAAGCAAGGAACTCCCATTATGATGAGCAAGTCAACAAGGTCAATAGGCTCCTAGACCCGGACCCGATAGATGAAAAACGACTAGCCGCGCAAATGAGGATGGTGAATTACAAGCAAAGGACCAAGGCATATCACGACAAGAGGGTCATCAAAAGAGTATTCCAAGTTGGCGATTGGGTACTTAGAAAGATCGAAGCCACCGGCTCGGAAGGCGTAATGTAACAAGCTCTCCCCAAATTGGGAAGGTCCCTATATCATCACTCAAGTCATCCGAGAAGTGGACCTACGATTGAGAACCAAGGAGGGGAAGGATCTCAAGCATCCGTGGCATTCCGACAACCTTAGAAAATATTATCACTAGTCTAGTTTATTTTACAATAGATCGCTCCTTCTTTATTTTCGGTCTTTTGTTTTCTTTTGTCTTTTTAGTTGATAGGGATTGCAGCTCTATGTAATCGCATTTCGCTTCTACGAAAGCAGCTTACAACATGCAAAGCAACTATCAACTCTTCACCCCAAAGCACCGGAAGATGAGGACATTACTTCCAACTCTCCGATACACACAGCCAAGACCAAGGATCTTCCTTGGCCTCGATGGCTCCCAACGCCCAAGACCAAGTGGTCCACCTTGGCCCGATGGCTTAACAACCGCCAAGACCAAGGATCCTCCTTGGCCTGATGGCATACTCAACTGCCAAGACCAAGGATTTTCCTTGGCCTGATGGCTTAACACAGCCAAGACCAAGGGACCACCTTGGCCTGATGGCTTAACAACTGCCAAGACCAAGGATCCTCCTCGCCTCGATGGCATTCTCAATCGCCAAGACCAAGGATTTTCCTTGGCCTCGATGGCTTAACACGCCCAAGACCAAGGGACCACCTCGCCTCGATGGCTTACAACACATCCTCGTCAAGGGTCCACCTTGACTCAGATACCAAGCGCCCAAGACCAAGGAACCTCCGGCCTCGATGGCTTACTAACACATCCCCGTCCAAGGGTCCACCTTGACTCAGATACCAAGCGCCCAAGACCAAGGAACCTCCTTGGCCCGACGGCTTACAACCCTTCCAAATGAGGGTCCACCTTGACTTAGGAGACTAATGACCAAGACCGAGGACTTTCCTCGGCCTAACGGCTTGATAAACCTCCTACCATGAATCTACTCGATTCAGATTACAACATTCAAAGCCGAGGAAAACTTCCTCACCCCAAATGAAGTACGAGTATAGTTCCAAATGAGGAATCTTTCCTCGGCCTAACCACTTGCTCCACAAGGAACAAGGGACCTTCCTCGGATCCCACCTTCCTAAGGCTAATGCTTGCATAGCATACCAAAATATAACCAAGTTAGTGAAGTGACAAGAATAATGACAAAGGATTTTTTCATTGATATTCAAATGGAATTACAGATCCTATTGTCTATTACAAAAAAAACAAAGGAAAAAAGCTATCCTAAGATTGGTGCACATCATCAAAAGGCTTGTCCAGCCAGTCTTCAGTGATAGTGCCGGGGGGAGGAAGGACCGTTTGATTAGTGGAGGCATTATTTTCCCCGATCCCTCCTTCCACCTCGGCCTCTATGTCCTCGTGCTCGTCGGCGTCTTGATCGCCTCCACCAGTGTCTTTAATATTGCCGGGGACAATGTAAGCCGGCTTCCACACTTCCCCGCAAGCATGGGCATCCTCGGCACCATTAGCTCCATTGCCGTTTCTCAGAATAAGGGACCAAGTGATGGAGTGCTCTGACCTCCTCGGCTTATTGATCCCTGCAAATTAGCTGGGCAATCTTGTTGATGTCCAGACCGGTGGAAGGATCAGCCAAGATGCTCCGGGCCAAGTGGAGATAGCCATCTTCAAACATGGTGGCCGTTTGCTCGTCCACGGCCTCCCCGAAGGCCGAGCCGGCCATCATCGGATTCTTTGAAAGCCGAGCTCTCCTTGAACCGAGCTACGGCCTCCTCCTCCCTACCGGGAGGGTAGCTTCCTCCCCGGCACTTGGCCTCGCCTTCACGCCCTTAGTCCGAAGCTCGGCCTTATCGCCTCGCCCGGGCAAGCTCTTCATTTTTGAGCCTGAGATGTTCCTCGGCTTTTGATCTTTCTTCCTCGGCCCTTTTACCTCGGCCTCAACCTTGGCCTCGTCGCCGCAAGCTCAGCATCCTTGGCCTCTAAAAGTTTAGCCAAGGAAGACTTGTCTTTTCGCTCTTTGCTTGAGCCGCCTTGGCCTCATTCGCACGCCTCGTCTTCTTCTTGGCCAAAGCACATTCTCATACGCCGTGACGTAAGCCAACCGAAAGATAAATCATCGTTAAGAAGACAAATCCAATATCAAAGACAATAACCCGTAAAGGGATCAACATTTACCTCGGCGATCAAGAGTCCCTTACGGCAAAGCACGGTATCCTCGTTGGGACCCTCTTTGCAAAGGGTTTCGTAAGCATCCTCGTCCATAGCCCTTTGGATAGGAGCTCGGCCCAATCTCACTAAGGGTCCCTCTCTTGCCAACAGGGGGAGTCCCCTAAGACGAGGAATACCGAGGGACATACTTTTGGCCAGCTCGTCGGCCTCTTCAACAGTCTTGACTGATTGACCGGTCAAGGGAGGGGAAGCATCAACATTAGGGGCCGCACCGACGCTTGCCCGTTTGGCCGCCGGCCTCGGCGCTAGCACTTGGAGTTCTTTGGAGCCCGACCTCCTTCGACGAGGCTAGCTTCCTCGGTTGCCTCTTCCTCGGCATCAACATGGAGGCTATGCCCCTCCACAGTTGATGGGTTGATTTGGTTGTCAGCTGCCGGTTCCTCGGCATTCACTTCCCCGTGCAGTTTAAGGGGAAGGGGTTGGTCAGTCTGAACATTAAGGATGAGGTTACGTGCATTAGCATCCTCCCTCCTTTCTATCAAGGCGTCTTTCTTGCTCAACCTCCTCTTCCTCTTCACAAGCTCTTGGGGACTAAGTCTCTCCATGGCTAAAGTTTCTTCTTCCTCGGCTGTTAAATCTGCAAGGACGAGGAAAGGGTCAAATACGAGCAAGAAAATTCAAGGTCAAGTACGAGCAAAATAATATGACGCAAAAATTACAAGTGTCCAAGATAAAAGTTTACGTCCAACAATGTTAGGTGCTCCAATACATTGATCACGGGGACGCTCATCATGGCACCTAATACAATCCTCGTGGAATACGAAGCCTGGATGTACCGTCCAATCATTGAAGCGACGTCCTCTTTTAACATTGACGAGGGGAGCCACCCCGTCCTCGTTCCCCGGCATCAATCCTGCCTGGATATAGAAATGATCCGAGGATTCAACTTGCTTCCAATCCAGGACCCCTACCCTGGCAAACTCTTCCAGACGCCTGATCAAATCTTTGGTCCACCCGTATTGTTGGACGGCAAAGGAAGATGTTGGATCATCACAAGGAGACTGGAACTCCCACCTTGGCGGCTCTCGACGCGCGGATAACGTGGTTATCCCAGCCTGGAACTTTACTGGACATGGGAAGAAGCAACTTAGGTTTCCTATTGGCACTCCTAATAACTACAAGCCATTGTTCCTTGATGACTTGGACAATGTAGAAGTGACGGAAGGCTCCCATGGTCGGCTCATAGCCTAAACTACGGCAGAGGATGATGAAGCTAACCGTAACCCCGGTACCATCGGCTCCTAGCATGGCCGGCAATCGCCTTTACATCATCCAAAAACTCACAAATGAAGGGGTCTAGGGAAGACGGAGTCCCCGTTGAAACTGTTTGAAATAAAAATGGACGTAGTCTTGGTTATAGTAGAAGGCCGTCTCTTCTTTTTCCGTCTTCGGCTCAATCTTGCCCATATAAGTTAATTTATACTCAGCGCGGTCCACTTTGTACTTGGTGTGCAGCCTCTCAATCATGGGATCCCCAGGCTTTGGTGCCTTCTCGATTTGCTTTCCTCGGCTACCTGCTCCTCGGCCTCCTCTTCTTCGGACAAGGCGGGCATCAACTTGCGCACCTTCAACGAAGGCGTTAACTATTTGAGTAGACGAGGAGGGCTCTCTTCTTCCCGTCATATCCGCATAAAGACGAGGAGACAAAATTATTTACCTCGTCAATGGCCGATTAAATGACGGGAAGGAAGATTCCCCTCCTCGTCATTCCATAAGGCCGAGGAAGGAAGATTTCCTTCCTCGTCATTTCATAAGGCCGAGGAGGGGCCGTACCTCTCGTACGCTCACGCATTTCGCGATTGGAGGCCGGTAGAACAGCCGATGTGCTCCACCATCTCGGCCCTATCCTCAAAAAAACTATTATGTTGGGCGAACTGCACTCAATCCTATCTATTCTTGTGGAGTCCGGGTATTGAATGAATAAACGGGATCGGCCATAACCCTCAACCGCTTGCTTATATCATCCAAGTTCAAGATCAACCATGGACCCCTCTCTCGTCGATAAACCCTCAGATTGCCCGTATGATATCCATAACGGAATCGGGGAGAATGGTCCCAAGAACGAGCCATTTCTAAGGGGAGTCAAAAATGAAGGGGGAGTTCATTCAATATTCAAGAAATGTCATATAAAATACAAAGAGAACTAAGGAACTGAAGTTTTAAAAATTTTTATCAAGAAAAGCTTCAACCTTCAACAATGGCAGTCCATTTTCTTGGCACATTCAAAATCCTTCCTAAAAACCCTAAAAATCGCAAAGTCATGGATGGATTACACAGAGAAGGAATGATTTCATACCTGATTGAGAAGAGGTGGTTGGAATCGCAACTGCAACAAGCTCGCCGGAGAGAGAAAGCTTCGCCGGAAACTGGGTAAGAAGATCGGAGAATCGTTGATTGAACCTTGCGTTCGCTCAGGCAATATGCTCTCAAATACTTGGAAGTGTGTAAAGGTTTAAATTGAAGGGGTTTTAGCTTTTATACCCCTCCAATTCGGGTCGACCCATGGGTAAAGCCGAGATTCGGGTAGGGCGCCCCAAGAATTAAATGCAAAATACATTTATCGAGGCGTGATAAGACTGGGGGGCCCCAGGTCATCATCAGAATAGCAACCGTCAGTTACCAACCAATGACACGCGTCAAACCTGTTCGTATTCCATGTGCCGATGCCGAGCTGACTTTCTACTCGTCCTAAGCCAAGCTAGAAAGTCGGGGGCCACTGAACGGTATAAACCGAGCTACGAACATGGGCTTGCCCGAACTTGGGCCCAGTTATATTGGGCAGTGGATATTGTCTAATTATGAAGTATTAGGGCCGAGTAAGATCTTCCTCGTATGCCGAGGAACATTTATCTCGGCCTTATATCATCAATCTTGGGCCGTCATGTCATAATTACCGAGGAGAGAAAAGTTATTTGCTCGGCATATATCCAGGTGACGAGGAAAGAAAATCATTCTCCCCGGCATATCTCCGTGTCGGCTATTTACCAAATGACGAGGAAGCAAAATCATTTTCCTCGGCCTATTTGCCAAAGGCCGAGGAAAATCATTTGCCTTCCTCGGCGTTCCGGCTAGCAGTTACAATCCTTATTCAACAAGGATTATACAGCCATGATCCAATCAGGATTATATTTATCAACATCAATTCAAGTCAAACAATGACTCCTTAACAGATATAATTCTATTAGAATTATATCTTATCTCTTTACAAGTTCATTCCAACATGGATTCTATCTATCCATCCCTATAAATACAAGCCCCATGGCTCATTATTCGGTACGTTACTTTTTACATTGGAGAAACTCTGTCAATTTGATTTCTCTAATATCAACCGTGAACTTATTCTCACGCCGGAGGGCCTTTAGCCGGATCCGCCCCGGCTTAGTTTACGTGTTTTCTCTTATTTTCAGGCCTTGCGATCGCCGGAGCATTCAACGCTTGGATTTGGGCTGTTTTGACGATTTTGGCATCATCAGAAACCATTTCTGCCAGAATGAAAAAGGCAGTGGACACTTGATTTTGAAATGGACTTTAGGGCTTGAAAACTCCAGAATATGGGAAAAGTCCGAGAATGAAAAATGTTCAAAACACCTTAAATAATGTTTCTGTAAAAGAACTTTTCATTTTGGAGATGATTTGAGGGACCAGAACTTTCTGGAAATCTCAGATGTGAAATCTGGATTTCCAGAGACTGATGAACTGACCTTTAAAGGAAAATTTGAAAAAGAGAGTTTTACTCACGCAAAAAATAAAGTAAAAATATGTATGGAAAGCTCTGGATGTTGGATACAAAAAGTATTTTGTAGTCAACACCAAATTCCAAGTTTATCTGTGTCCAAAAAATTAGACCATGGACTGGGGTCTTAGAAAATTGCTACTGGACAGCAACTTCTCAAGAAGGAAAACATGTTTTTAAAGGGGGTTTGGCATCCATGCTTGTCCCCATTTCCCTAGGTTTTTATTAGTGATCACTTGACATTTTAGTGGTGAATCAACTATATCAAACCATCATTGGGGTACATTAGGACTAAGCACTTCATTTGCTTGGGAAGGGGAATTTTATCCTTTGAAAAAGAGATTCGATGTATGAAAATGATTTTTAGGGTTTTGAAAATGGGTTTTCTTTGCAAGTAAGTAAGAACACTTTGAAAATAATGTTGATCCTTGTAGAAGATCATCCATGGAGATGAACTTCCATGGTGATCTTCTTGGATCTAAGACAAGAAGATGAACAAACTACATTTTGGAGTTTGAAAATGCATGCATGAATGAAGGAGTTTAGGGTAAGGAGAAGGAGGGTTTACCAATCTTCTTTGTGTTTTGAGTTTTAGGCTTGAATGTAAGAGTGTTTGAGGCTTGAATATGAAAGTGTTTGAGTGAGTGTGATTTTGGGTGAATAGTTGAGAAAAAGGTGACAATTCTCGAGAATTCTCACTGTTTTCTCTCTATTTTCGCCAAGGTGCAGTTGTGAAAAATGTTTCTTCTCTTTTATTTTTGAGACTGGAGGGCTCAATTTATAGCCCTCTGAAAATTACATAACCATCCGCGCGGAGGGTTCCTGCAGCGTGCACTGTTCATTAATTGCAGCTGCAGGCTTTGGACACAAAGAATATTTTCAAAAAAATTCAAACTGATTATGTTTTTCAGCTTGCTAATTCGGGTTTTTTCTATTTCTTTTGCTTTTTGAGATTCTTTCTTTGGTTTATCTTTAAATGGCAATCCCTAATCTACCCTTACTTGGTTAGAAATGTTAGAAATTGTTAGAAATATTAGGAATGTTAAAACTTTCGTTAATTTTCTAACGAAAATACTAACAAACTCAAATTGGAGCACTTACACATGCGGTCAGGAATTCATACTGCGGTCAGCCAAAGTCCGATCGACCGCATTCTGCATAGGTTCAGTCTTTATCTTTGAGCCAAAACACTTAGAGAATTTTTAACCTATTTTCACCTACTAAGCCTAAGTAACTGACTTGCAAAAATGGACATCACTAAAAATTGAAGTTGTAAAACTTCATACATAATATCCTATAGTCCATGTAAAATCAAAATAGGTGATGGTATCAATCAAATTAAGTAATAGGAGGGGTTTATAATAAGCATACCCAACAATCTCTCCCTATTTGATTGAGACCATTACCTACTATAACAAAGGTTAATTCATTGTACATGGTAAAAACATGTCCAAATGATTTTAAAAATGGTAAATCATGTCCCAAGTCAATGCACATACTTAAGCCTAGGTCATAGATTTCTAGCTTCCTAAAAAGATAAAAGAATTATACATTGGGAAGTAAGAAATAATCATTTAGTGCATTCAGAGATGTTAACATGAAGTGTATGAATGCATTTAAGCTAAATCTATGAAACATGCATAAGTATGAGATAATCAGGATGAGCTATATGCATGAGTTATAAAATAATGCATTATTCCACAAACAAGTAGTTTGAGTGAATAAAGTTTTCAACTGACAATGATGCATTTTAAACTTTTATGGAAAATGTTAACTGTAGCTTATAGCCTTTTCAAAGTTTAAACAAAAGAAGGAAGCAATAAAACAAAAAGGCTTCCATCAGGTCTTCAATCTTCCAACCTTCAATCACCAAAAATAGCAAGTCTTCATTTATCTTCTGGGAGTAAGAGGAGGAGGAGGCATATCAAAAGAGTCACGGTCAGGATGATGACATAGTTGTTCACGGTAGGATCAGCTTGAGGAGCAGGGGCTGGAGGTAGATCTTCTGGCATGTGGAATGCAGAAGCTTCAGCTCCAATAGCTTGAAGTACTCTCCTCAGTTCAGCTGCTTCACCATGTGTGGCAGCTTCCAATGCGGTCAGCTGATGCTCCAGACTCTGAAAATTACCTCTAGATGAGTTTGTAAGAATTTCAATTCTTGAAGTTTGGTAGTCAATACGGTTGGAGTGAATTCCAATACTTTCCCTAACACTTTTGAATCTTTCTCCCAGAACCGTAAAAGCAGCATTGACTGAAGTATCAATGTACTCATTGATCTTCTTAATTTTGCTCGTCACTTCTGTTTTATCTAAATCCATTGCTCTAGAAATTTCTTCCACAGCAAGTTTCATTTCAGATGACAACCCATGCAGGAGGGCTTGAGTCATTTTTCTCATGGCTTCCTTGATGAATTCTTGAGTAATGGAATTTTCTGAAGTAGAGGTAGAAGCAAATGGAGTGATATGGCCAGCTTACTGGCTTGAACTTGTGCCTGTGTGACCAAACATGATGTCTTTGAAAGCCTTTGTTAGGTGAATACTCTCCCCCTTAATGGTTTCAATCAATAGGGAGGGAAGAGAATCAACTTTGGCATGGAGGCTTTTGTGAGCAGCAGCAAGAGATGATTGATTTTTGAGGAGTTGAGCAATTTGACTTTGGTTATCTAACTGGATAGATGTTAAAGTCTCAATGGATTGAAGGATTTGGTCAAGACTGGATTTAGGGATAGACTGAGGAGACTGAGTCTTGTCTTGTGCCTTAGGCTCTGTGCGGTCAACCGCACGGTCAGAGCCGTCCTTGGAAATTTCATTATCACCAAAATTTTCTTTAAGGCCATCAACTTGTTCATCATCAACTTCTTTATCAACAGCCACTTTAGCAGACTTGTCATTAAACGGTTCATCCAGCCATGCACTGTCATTAGGAATAACTTTATTGAGTTTCTTCTGCTCAACATTCTCTTGGATTGAAGGAATGGAATCAGATAAGTCATCAGAGAGATCATTGTCACTATCATCTAGGCCAAGGTTTTCAACAATCCTTTTTGTATTTAGCAATCTTGGTAATCTTGGTTTCTTCTTTGGCAGAGCATGATCATCATGATCATCATCTTGCTTTCTTTTCTCCCCCTGAGATTGGGCACCAAACAAATGTTCAAAAATTTGTTGTTCTTTCTCAGCAGATGGAGTAGGATTTTGCTGAATGATTGGAGAGCTGGACTTTGATGGATTTGATTTTGAAGGAGAGGGGGGAATGGTAGGCTTAGAGACTTTTGGAGCAGGGGCACTGAATTTAGAGAGCTTCACAGGTTTAGGGACTGCGGTCGACTGTTTAGGTGCGGTTTACCGTGGCTTATCAGTTTGGCTTGGTAAGGAAGAGGGTCTGACTTGGCTTGGCTCCTGGATTTTGATTCCACCAGGTCTTCTTGGTGGATCAGTAAATCTATCTTTCTTTTTAGGTTGATCTTCTGCCTTGTCTTTTCCATTGGTCCTCCTGTCCACTTCCCTTGAGTTCTCTTTTTCAAGTTCCTTATCACCAACTTGATCTTTTGCAATTTTCTCTTGGCCTTTGAGAGGCACAAATTTTTCAACAGGATCTTTTTTCCAAAACTGCCTATACAGCTCATTGCCAAACTTGCTTCTGAAAATTTGCATTGTTTTTCTTGTAAAAATCTTGGACTTGGGAATTTCATCATGAAGTTCCCTGTGTCTGTCTATGTATTTACTGATCTCTACAGTCTGAGTCAAGATGAGAGAAATTAGTCTGGTGTGAGTCTTGTACTTGTTATTGCCTGCAACCTCATTCTTTTGGTATTCCAAGATACTAGCCACCTGTCTTTGATAAATTAACTTGGGCCAATGCAATCGTGTTACTAGAAATATTGCTGCAGATATTTTCCACTGGTCATTGTTGAAACTGGCCTGGTTTCCAGTCTTACAGAAAAAGTAGTGTCCAATAAGATGACTGATATGATACATCAGTTCATCAAAGTTTTTCCTTGGAGTGGTTGTCACTGCCTTGCTGTCAATTAAGGACAAGGATAGGTCATCCAAATCTTTCTGGTCAATTTCAATAGGGTCAGTCCTTGAAAATTTCAGGTTCAGAACATGAGCAATGTCTTCATAATCAATATCCAAAGGAATTCCATTGATCTGAGTGCTGATCAGTTTGACTCTTCTTCCTTTGTCATCCTTTCTTTTTTTTTCCTTTTTTTTTAAAGAAGGGGATCAACACATTTCACCGCTCCCCCCTTGATGCACTTCACAGAGGCGCCTAGCTATGCTAGGGAGGGCAATGTCATTCCCTCTAACCACTGGTGGAGGAATCGAACCCATGACCTCCAGGTTGGAAGCCATGAACTCTAACCATCAGGCTAAGACCCCGCGTGCTTCCTTTGTCATCCCTGACTACAATTTCTTTGGCATAGTGAAAGAATTGGTCCACGAGAGCAGGAACATGAATAGATTGCTTCATGTTGAAAAATGGGAGGACTCCACAATCCTTGAAAGTTTTAAGCATTACTCTCCCCAAAGCATCTTGACCTAAATTCGTACGGTCGATGACCCAACCGTGGATAAAGTGACTTGTATTTTGTAGAAATAAAAGATTGAAATGTGAGAAGAATTTGAGAAGTTTGTAGATACGGTCGACTGTGAGGTAGGAAAAGTAGGATGCGGTCGACCGTATTTACAAGAGTAAGATATTTGGCAAAATAAATCTCATGAATATGCGGTCGACCATGAAGTTTGCGGTCGACCGTATTCAAGTTTTGAGTAAAAACATAAACAAAATACTTATAAATATATTTTTAGATCAAAACGTAGAAACATGAGTAATTTGAATCAAGACCCAAAATATGGAATATTTTCAAGAATGTCATATGAACACATGAAAAACACGAAGAACATGAAGAACAAAATTTCCAGATTTTCACTAAAACTTAGTGAAATTCATGTATTTATGATTCTAATAGTAGGAATTTCAACAAAACAACTTCGAAAACAAGAATCAAACACATAAAGATTTCATAAGTTAGTTTTGAAATTCAAAACCCTTTGAAACCTAGGTTTTGAAAAATCTGCCATTTAGACATAGAATCATCAAGTAAATGTGAAATAAACAACATAAACCAGTTCACAATGATAATCCGAGCACAAATGACACAAGATTTTACAGAGAAAAAAAATGGGTTTTGAAATCAAATGGGTTTTCTCATTTTTCAGAAAGTCGAACAGTCATATCAATTCGAAATAGTGATTTTAGAGATAGAAATGCCATACCATGACCACGAATTTTGATATTGATGAATCATAGTTTGATTCCTCAGCTGATTTCTTTGATGATTTCTTCTTTGAAGGTGCCATTTTATAGTGAAAATTCTAGCGAGATAAAGTAGAGAGAGAGAGAAAAAGACAAAGTGAAAGGACTGATTTGTTGTGCAGGTGACAGAGTAGTGAAGAAGTGGAGAAGGAGATTATGGAGGGAGAAGTTAGTGCACAGTAATGTCCTTTTTGTAATAAGGATAGTCCTTTTGTCTTCGTTAGGACAGCCAATGGGGGTTGAACAAGTGTCAATTTAAAATAAAATATTTTCCTCAAAAATATTTGAATTTAAGAAATACGAGGGAAAAATAATTGCAAAAGTATCCTTGTGCAATTATCTTGTCCTAAAATGGACAAGTTCTAGACATCACAAAGAGTTAGAATACTTACCTGATGTCTTCAAACATACGGTTGAGCATGACCTTTTTGAGTCATACAGTTGACCGTATATCAGGCTTCTATAAAGCCTTGAAAAAATAAGATAAAACTTATGTGGTCCAACATGTTGAGGGACTTATGCGGTCGACCGTGAATTAGATAGGCTTGGTGCGGTCGACCGTGAAGAATGGAATGGGCCATTCTTTTAACTGTTCTTAAACATGACTCAAAACACACAATCTGTTAGAAATATAGACAAGTTTTACTTGAGTTCTAGCATACCCATTTCTCCTCTTAGGAACATGAATCTCTTGGAGTCTAGAGCATTGGTAAGAATATCTGCAATTTGATTGTCAGTACCAATATGCTCTAAATGAATGTTACCTTTTTCAACATGATCCTTGAGAAAATTATATTTGATATCAATGTGTTTGGTTTTGGAATGCATGACAGGGTTGTTTGATACTGCAATGGCTGATGTATTGTCACAATAGATTGGATAATTTCCTTCATGGATACCATAGTCAACTAGTTATTGCTTCATCCACGATGTCGACAACAAAGCAACTCCCAAAGAAAGAATATACTCAGCCTCCGTTGTTGAAACAGAAACTGAAGCTTGTTTCTTGCTGGCCCATGCAACAAGACGATTTCCAAGGAAATGACATGTTCCACTAGTGTTTTTCCAGTCAATTGTGCAAGCTACATAATCTGCATCTGAGTAACCTCTAAGATCAAAAGATGATTTTTTGGAATACCAAAGTCCAAGGTTAATATTCCCAAATAGATAACGAATAATACGTTTTACAGCTATAAGCTGTGCTTCTCTAGGATCTGCTTGATAGCGAGCACAATCGCAAACACTGAACATGATATCTGGCCTACTAGTAGTTAAATATAGTAAGGAGCCAATCATACCTCTATACAAATTTTGATCAACTTTCTTACCTTTCAAGCCTTTGTCTAACTTGTTACCGGTAGCCATACGAGTGTCGTATGCTTTTGCATTTTCAAGTCCAAATTTCTTGATTAGGTATTTGGTGTATTTTGCTTGGTTAAGGAAGATGCCTTCATCACATTGCTTGATTTGGAGCCCAAGGAAGAATGTGAGTTCTCCCATCATGCTCATCTCAAACTTGCTTTTCATGAGCTTTTCAAAACACTTACACAAAATTTCATTAGTAGAGCCAAAAATGATATCATCAACATATATTTGAACAAGTAGAGTATGATCATTATATTTGGAAATGAAAAGAGTTGTGTCAATTTTACCTCGTTTGAAGCTCTTTTCTAAAAGAAATTTAGATAGAGTATCATACCATGCTCTTGGAGCTTGTTTGAGTCCATACAAAGCTTTTTGAAGTTTGTAGACATGATCAGGATGTTTGTTGTCTTCAAATCCTGGGGGTTGTGCTACATAGACTGTCTCTTGAAGTTCACCGTTGAGAAATTCGCTCTTCAGATTCATTTGATAAAGCTTGAATCCTTTGAAGGAGGCATAAGCTAAGAAAATCCTTATAGCTTCAAGTCTTGCAACGGGGGTAAAGGTTTCATCGTAATCAATTTCTTCTTCTTGTCTATATCCTTGAGCAACCAACCTTGCTTTGTTTCTTGTAATGCTTCCATTCTCATCCATCTTATTTCTAAACACCCATTTTGTACCAATCACTCCTTGATCCTTTGGTCTTGGATCATGAGTCCAAACTTTACATCTTTCAAATTGGTTGAGCTCTTCTTGCATAGCTATAACCCAACTTGAATCTTGGAGTGCTTCATCAACTATCTTTGGTTCAATTTGAGATACTAACAAAGTGTGCTCATCATATTGAGAGCTTCTTGTTTGAAACCCAGAGAACAAAACACCAATAATATTATCGATTGGGTGATCTCTAACCTCATGAATTTCTGGAGGTAAGTCTGGTTGGGTTGATTTCTGTTGAAGATCTTCTATTGGTAGATCATTTGAGCCATCATTGTAAGTGAGTTGAGGTACAGGCTCCATGAAGTATATGGGAGTAGATTCGACTGCATCTTCTTCTGTATGAACATCTTTAGTAGGAACTTCTGGTGTTGGTTCTAAAAAATTTGGTGCGGTCGAAGTTGATGGATTTCCTTGAGTTGAGTGATTTTCTAATCTAGGTGAAGTTTGAGGAGGATCACCTGTCTCATTAGGCTCAGCAAAATCATCAGCAACATTTGGAGCCAAATGTGGCTCAAGGAGAGAATGTTCATCAAAAGTAACATGGACAGATTCTATTATCTTTAAAGTATTTTTATTGAAAACACAAAAAGCTTTAGAATGTTTGGCATACCCAACAAAGATACCTTCATCCTCTTTAGGAGCGAATTTACCTCGATGCTCTCTTCCGTTGTATAGAATAAAGCATTTGCATCCAAAAATCTTGAAGAAGGCTATGTTGGGGGTTCTTCCTCTCCAAAGTTTATAAGGAGTTTTACTGTAGGTCTTGTTATCGATTTTGAGTGAAGCACGCTGTGTTAGTTGCTTCAGCCCAAAAGTATTGAGGTAACTTGGCTTCAATGAGTATTGTCTTTCCAGCCTCAATCAACGTTCTATTCTTTCTTTCCACAACTCCATTTTGTTGAGAAACTTCAGCAGCAGAAAAGTTATGGTCAATACCATGATCATCACAGTATTGAGCTACACCGTTATTCTTGAATTCTGTTCCATGATCCAATCTAACACTAACGATGTCATCTTCTTTTTGAGTTTGGAGCTGTCTAAAGAGTGAGGTCAAAATGTCATAACAATCATCTTTGGAGATCATCATTTCAACCCATGTATATCTTTAGTAATCATCCACCACAACTAGAGTATATCTATTTCCACCAATACTTGCGATGGTGACAGGTCCAAACATATCGATGTGGAGTAGTTGCAAACATCTTGAAGTTGAAGGCATGGTCTTGCTGGAGAAAGATGCCTTAGGTTGTTTGCCAAGTTGACATGCGACGCACTTCTTATCGTGGTGATCAGCTACTTTGGGTAGACCACAAACTAGACTTTCTCTTCCAATCTTTGATAGATACATGAAGTTTAGATGACTAAGTCTTTTGTGTCACAGCCAACTATTTTCACTCACACTTTTTGCTACAAAACAGAGATTAGTAATGTTGCAAGCAGAATTAAAATTGATAATATAAACATTACTTTTACGAATCCCTTTGAGCAAAGTGACTCCGGATGTGCTATCTTTAATGAAGCAATTTGTTGAAGTAAAGTTGCAGTGCAATCCTTTGTCACAAAATTGAGATATGGAGAGAAGATTATGCTTGAGTCCTTGGACTAGAGATACTTCTTTTATAGTGATATTTCCTTTTCGAATTACTCCATATCCAATTGTCTTTCCTTTGTTGTTATCCCCCAAAAGTTACTGATGGACCACTTTCTTCACGGACATCTTCCAGCAAGGTGATATCTCCGGTCATGTGTCTTGAGCAGCCACTATCGAGATACCATTCATTTGAATTTGCCTTGGAAGTTTCCGCCATGAAGCAGAGGACCTGAAAAATAGACATTTAAGCACAAGGTCCCCTTTATTCTTTTGGGTCATGGGGTTAGCACCCTTTAACAACCCACACCTGTTTGACCGAAGGCGGATTATGTCTTCGACCATTAGGTGTGAATCTTAAAAGACATTCAGCAGCCAAGTGACCATAACCATCACACACAGAACAATGGTGAAAACCATTACCACACTGAGTTTTGATAAACTCTTTACTAGCCTTAGGCTTCACATCTTATACTGGGCCATAGGTTTTGGCTTTGACAAAAAATTTCTTTTTGTGGTTGACTACAGATTTCCTAGGAGCACTTGCCTTGCTTGTGGAAGCTCGGTATGTGGTCGGAGGTATGGTGTGGTCGACCACATGATAATTTTCATCATGGTCATTTTTCTCTTTTTCCTTTTCTTTCATCTTGAAATCATTCCCAGTTTGATTCTTGGGGTAGACATAGTGGAAGTTAAGTTTAGCCTTTGATTCCTGTCTTTTTCCCTTTGAATAAGATTGCTTAACCTTCGGATTTTCATGAGTTTGATCAGAAAACTTTTCACTCTTTTCACAGCAAGAGACACACTTAAAATTGTCACTAGTTTGGAATTCCAAGCCTTCCTTTTCTCCACTAGACTTTTGGGATTCTAGTATTTGATCCATAGTGACACGAGATTTGGTCCACTCATTAATCACTTTTTGGAGATCAGTGTTTTGAGCAACCAAGTCATCGTTTCTATTTTTGAGTGCAGCAATTTTAGTTTCAAGAGTGATATTTGATTCAGCAAGAGGAGTCATGCTTCTGACTTTTTCTTTCAAAAGTTTGATTTCATATTTTAGCACTCCTTTCTCCGTCTTGAGCTGAGAAATTTCATCAGTTGATAGTGATAGAGCTTTCTTAACATTTTCAAACCTTTGGATCATCACTTCAGCCTTTTTAAACATCTCTTCTTGATCCATGGGGGAAATCTCATTGACCCTTTTTGAAACATTTGGGATTGACTTAACTTTTGAAAGTGTTTCATTTTTGGGTGGAAAGATGGGGCGAGAAAATGAACAATTACCAATTTTGGTGCTTGGAGTGAGGTCAAAGTTTCTAAAGTCCTCACTGCCACCTACAATCTTGATTTTCTTAGAAACTACCTCACTTTTCTTTTTGGGCGACTCATCATAAACTTCTTCTTCTTCTTCTTCTGAGTCACTAGAAGCATCCTCAGCAATGAGGCAGAGATTTACCTCTTCGGTACTCTCATCGCTTTCTTCATCAGAATCAGTTTCGATTCAAGTCGCATGTTCTTTTGAATTCTCTTCTTCTTCAGCAACCATCCCCTTTCGTCGAGAAAATTTAGAAGGAGGAGTTTTCTTTTTCAAATACTCATATTTGGGTTGAGGACACTCAGAAGTAAAATGATCGGGCTTTCTACAATTGTAGCAAAAAAGGTCACTCTTTTTCTTTGGGTCACTCACCCTAGAAGATGTTGCTGGAGGTTTACCATTTGAAAACGATTTTGAAGTTTTTCGAAATTTTTGAAAACGTTTTACAAACATGGAAAAATCCTCATCATCCATATCGATGAGAGAAGAAGTTAAAATACTAGAATCTGAGGTAGGTATTGAGGGTTTCTCCACATGATCAACAACAGACATAGAAAGTGATTTTTCCTTCCCTTCAACCTCTTCAATGTGTTGTAATTTTAACTCATAAACTTTAAGATTTGCATACAAGTTACTGAGAGTCCATGTATTCAAATGTTTTGAGTCTTCGAGGGAAGTAGCTTTGTGCACCCATTTGGATCCCAAAGCATCAAGGAATGTCATGTTAATTTCTTTATCAGTTAATACTTTACCAAGAGATAAGCAAGAATTTACTACCTCAACATAGCGGTCGTAGGTTTGACGTAGAGTTTCATTCGAATGTCTTGTAAAGCTGTTGTATTTCCTTTCAACCTCGAATTTCTTGTTCTCCTTGCATAACTCATCGCCTTCAAGGTAGATTTCAATTGCATTCCACATTTTCTTTGCGGTCGTCCATTTGATAACCTTCTGATAGGTGGAGACTGATAAGGTTCCGGCAATGATTTGTTTGGCTTTGTTATCCAATGCAACATACTTTCTTTCTTCGTCAGTCCATTCCGTCTTAAGCTTTTTAACTTCAAGAATTTCATTATTGGTTGTTGCATCAGGATTGGCTTTCATTGGTACAAAAGGTCCATCGTTCACACAATCAACCAACCTTTCATCTATTGACTCTAAATGAATTAACATTCGAGCTTTCCAGATATCTAAGTGATCTTCGTCCAACATAGGAATGTGTGAATAGTTAATCGTTGCCATAGCTTTTGAAGTTGCCATGACGAATCGGCACCCAAGCTGTTAAGCTTGAAAAACAAAGAAAAGTTTTAAAAAAGGTGACTGCTCTGATACCACTTGTTGGTCCCAGAGGTGCAACAAGAGTATGAAAACATCTAGAGGGGGGTGAATAGCTGTATAAAAATTTTCTACTTTTTCAAAAATTCAACCTTGGCTTACTTGGGCTGAAAGTGTGGTCAAGTTAAAACCAACTTTCAAGCTTAGTAAAATGCACAGCTGAAGTTGTCAAAGTATAAAAACTTAGTAGTAAAGATAGTGTGGTAGACCGCAAAAGTGAGAGTGTGGTTGACCGCGCGGTTGAAAGTGGCTTAGGCTGATTTGTACTGTTAACACAATTCAAAATGCGGTTGGAAGGATATGAATATCAAACACAAGGAATAATAAGAAAACTTATGAACTTGAAATGTAAAGTGCAGGAAGTAAATGACACGATATTTGGAGAGGTTCAATCGTTAATGATCTACGTCCTCTACCAAGATGGTTAGTCTTGGATTTTCTAAGGGAGATAGTATATTTGATTTGAGTAGCTGTTACAAAGGAATACAAATTGAGAATCAATCAATCTCAAATCTAACTATCTTTTTCTATGAAGCTAATCCTAGACAATAACCAGTGTGTGTGTGTGTGTGAAAGATTCAAGAGCTCTTTATAATGATAAAGATAGAGCTTTATGAATCTGGAGTGGTTACAAGGCTTGAGAGATTTCTAGGTAAAATTCTTGAAAGCTTTGAAGTGTTTGAAGATTCGAAGGATTCTGGAGATGATGAGCTTCAACACTTTGAGGATTATAACAACTCTTTTTGAACTCAAGCTTTCTGGGTAAGATCTTCTTCAGGCTTGATCAGAAGGTCTATTTATAGCCTTGGAATAAAATTAGTCGTTGGAATTTCGTGTTGAGCAAGCTTCAAGGACAATGTGATGTTGATGTCTAATTGGAGCACGTGTCCTTTTTGTCTTCATGTTTCAGAGTTAGTGGCAAGGTGGTATACTGATATGTCCTTTGTATGAGATAACCCAGCTGTCACTAATTTGAATTTCTTTGAGTGAATTATGCAACGGTAAAATTCTATGAGTTAACTCTGAGTTGAGATCAGAGTTAATTTCTCAATCTTCAATTTGGCTAAGGACTGTGCGGTCTGGCAAGTCATGCGGTCAGAAATATAGAGCGGTTAGCATGATGTTCGGTCTTCCATGCAGTTGGCATGTTTGAAGTGGTTTGCATATTGATGCAGTTGCGATTTGCATGCGATTAATGAGCTAACTTGAAATGCCAATGTGGTCGAACTAGGAGGGTGCGGTCGACCGTATGTTGCACATGCTAGAATCCATGCGGTCAGGAATTCATACTGCGGTCAGCCAAAGTGCGGTCGACCGCATTCTGCATAGGTTCAATCTTTATCTTTGAGCCAAAACACTTAGAGAATTTTTAACCTATTTTCACCTACTCAAGCCTAAGTAACTGACTTACAAAAATGGACATCACTAAAAATTGAAGTTGTAAAACTTCATACATAATATCCTATAGTCCATGTAAAATCAAAATAGGTGATGGTATCAATCAAATCAAGTAATAGGAGGGGTATATAATAAGCATACCCAACAGTCGGCCTGTCATATCAGTTGATAGAACATTCCTGCATGGTAGATATAAAGGGGTAATATTGATTGCCATGGGTGTTGACGTCCAAGACAGTATACTTCCTCTTGCATTTGCCGTTGTTGAAAAAGAGAACTGGACGAACTTGTGATGTACCCGATTTTTTTTTGAAATCAAACGGAGTCGCCACGCCATTTTTATTTTGAGGGCCAAAACTTTGAAAAATGCCCGAGATCAGAAATTTAGGTTCGGAGGTCACGTTACGTGCCGGGAAGGACGTTAGTGTGCACCCGGAACGCCTCGTAAAAACGAGTCTTCCAAACATTCAAAATCCTTTGTTGTGTGTGTGTGTGTGTGTGTGTGTTTTGGCCAAAATAAGTTGAAACTGAGGTAAGTAAAAATTGGGAGCTATTTTTAAGGCTTTAAACTGATCCCATGATTTTTTGGGTGATTTTTGGGTTGAGATTTGGCACTCAAAAGATTTTCGGAAGTTGAAAACCATTTCTGCCAGAATGAAAAAGGCAGTTGACCCTTGACTTTGAAATGGACTTTAGGGCTTGAAAACTCCAGAATCTGGGAAAAGTCCGGGAATGAAAAATGTTCAAAACACCTAAAAAAAGGTTTCTGTAAAAGAACTTTTCATTTTGGAGATGATTTGAGGGGTCAAAACCTTATGGAAATCTCAGATCTGAAATCTGGATTTCCAGAAGCTGATGAACTGGTCTCTAAAAGAAAAATTGAAAAGAGGAGTTTTACTCACGCAAAAAATAAATTAAAAATATGTCTGGAAAGCTCTGGATGTTGTCTACAAAAAGTATTTTGTAGTCAACACCCAATTCCAAGTTTTACTGGGTCCAAAAAATAGGAAAACGGACTGAGTTCTCAGAACAATGCTACTGGACAGCAAGATGTTCTTGAGGAGAAATGTGATTTTTGGGGGGTTTACATCCATGTTCACCCCATTTTCATCCCTAGACTTGATACCACTACTTTTTGTTAAGTGGTTATCATATTCAAGTCATCCTTGGGGAATTTATGGGGTTGAAACATGTCCTTTGCAAAGGGAAAGGGGGTTTTGTAAAGATGAAACCAAGGAGAAAGAATTGACTAAAGATCTAAAATGTGGACCACTTGAGATGGTCATTCATGAAGATGAACTTCAAGATGACCATCTTAGGTCAAAACTCAAGTTAAACTAGACATAAAATAAGTCAAAGTAAGAAGAACAAGATGATCAAGAGATCAAAAGAGAATTTTAGGGTTTTGAGAAGGAGGGCTTTACCAATGGTGACACCCTATCTTCCTAGGCTTGGAATTTGACTTGAGGAGTATCAAGATTTGGTGTTTGGCTTGAGGAGTATCAAGGTTTGGTGTGTTTGGTATTTGATTGGGAAATATTCAAGAGAAAATGGTGGCAATCTAAGGATTCCCTGTTTTCTCTCTATATTCGCCGAACTTCGTTCTTTGTGAGTAAGTTGTCTTGTTTTAGCGAGAGAGGAGGGTTCAATTTATAGGCCACCTGGGAGATGCAAAGATGTCCGCGCGGAGGTCCTTGTAAACGTGCCTGGTGCATTAAATGCGCTCCAGGGCTTTTGAACAGAAGAATATTTTTCAAAATATCGGCGAAAATTGTTTTTTCAACTTCTTTGTTTCGGGATTTTCTTAATTCTTTTGCTTTTTTGGATTCCTTTTTTGGTTTAACTTTAAATGGCAAACCCTAACCTACTCTTGCTTGGTTAGGAAGGTTAGAGATTGTTAGAAATGTTAGAAATGTTAAAACTTTCGTTAACTTTCTAACGAAAAAACTACCAATTCAAATTGGAGCACTTACAGAACTGACGTTGGTTCTTATATCTTCTTTGCAAACATATTATAAAGAGTCGTGAAGTATGCTTGATATCTGACCGTCATCTCGGCATTCTTAAGACTATAGCTGAAGATACGTGGTGGCCAAATGTGAATCATCGATTTTGCTTGAGACATATGCGAGCAAATTTCTTGGATAAGCATAGAGGGGAAGGGTTGGAAGGGTTGAAGTATCTATTTTGGAGAGCGGGTAGAGCAACTCAAGATAGAAAGTTGAAATCTACCTTAGAGAGTATCCGTGGAATTAACCCCGAGGCAAAATCATGGTTTCTGAATTTGGATGCCACAAAGTGGACATTGGCACACGATGGTGGTTACAGATATGGCATTATGACTACTAACATGTCTGAGATTTTCAATGGTGTCATGAAGGGAGCCCGTGGGATGCCAATCACAGCAATTGTTGAAACTGCCTTCTACCGTTGTGTGGAGTACTTTCAAGTAAGGTGTGGATTTTCACTTAATGCCTTAGGAGGTAATCCTAATAACCCTAACATCAATCCCCTACACCAATTCAGCCAGAAAGTTCATTACCGATACTTGAAGAATAGCGAGAAAGGGGAAAGACATCAGGTAAGGAGGTTCAACAATCATGAAAATGGGGGTGTATCAAGTGACAACCGCACGTCAGTGTGATAAAGGGGGAAATATCCAGATTGTCCGATTTAATGAGCGTACCTGCACATGTGGTAAATGGGTTGCCTATCACATGCCATGTTCCCATCTTCTTGCATGTTGCCATGCACAACATCTTGATGGTCGAGATTTCGTTTCTCGATTTTACACCATTAGGGAATACTACAAGACATAGAAGGGGACATTTGAACCATTACACCATGAGGACTATTAGGGTGTGGATGGTTTGGTGCCACATTTTTTTCCTAATCCCCACCTTTGACGTTCTTCAAAGTTCAGACGGCCGAGATCAAGACGCTTCCGTAATTGTATGGACTTTCAAGCAGATAAACGGAAGACTCTGTGCTCATCATGCAAACAAGAAGGCCACAATCGTCGTAGATGCCAGAACATTAGGGAGTAGAAGAATGTTTTCCATGTAATTTATTTTTGAGTTGTTTGATTTACTTTCTATTTCATTTGGATTTCGTTTGAGTATGACTTAGATGTAATTTTGATTGTTTATACAGTTTGTGTTGTTTGAATATGACTTTGATTTTCATTTGGATTTGGTTTGAAAGTTTATGTTTGGCAATATAAAAGTTATGTTAAAAATTTCTGCCCATGGCAAACTGTAATGAAAGTGTATGAAAGTTTATGCCTAAAAAAAGTTTCTGCCAAAAAAACTAGTGAAATCGCCACACCGTGTAGCGATTTCTCATGAACAGCTTTCCACAGCAGCAGCAAACTTCAGCATCCCACTTGCACACACAGAAATTCCCATATCCCATATCCAATATCTATATTAAACTGAAAAACCTGTAAAACCTGTACAATATATCATAACACACACCTACACATCTACATACATATACTAAAGTGTAAAAAAATATATACAAATATCCAAATAAAAACTAAAAAATCATAGTTTCCCTTATTACAAATAAAAACATCCAAATAACAACTAATAGTACAAAGTTTCATTACATCTAAATAAAAAAAAAAAGATTCACCTATTCCTCCTCTCGTAGTCAGCCGGGGTGAACTTCCTCGTCGGTTGTCGCTGCCGAGACCCTCTTCTAATCAACTCCGCCCGTTGAGCAGGGGTAAGTTGTACCCCACTAGATGAAGTCGCAGCCGGATCAGAGAAAGGTGTAGTGCCCTCAAAGTGAGTCCCGCCAGAAGAAGTCGAACTCGGATCGGAGAAGGGTCAAAGCCCTGCTTGAAATGTAGATAGAGGAAGCCTAAAGGCACTTCCACTCCCCGAATATACTCCATCCACTCCCACTCCCACTCTCCTACCCACTCCCACTCCCCTACCCACTCCCATCCCCCCACCCACTCCCACCCCCAATCCCACTACCACAAAATTTACTCTGAGTCCACTGTGATGGACATTCAAATTGTCCATCATCCTGGGTTTGAGCTTGAGGCTCAGGCTTGCGCTCTGGCTCTGGCTCGTCGTGCTAGTCCGTTTGTGGTTGTGGTTGTGGCTGTGCACGACGTCTAACCCGACGCTGTCGAGGTTCTACCCCCTGTGCGCGATCTACCAGTGGGGCAGGTGCTGCAGTAGCCTCAATGCATTGTTGCTCCCTAACTCTCGTGAGCGCGTGTCTAATAATCGTCCGCATTGAAGCTTGTCTGGCATGCTCCTCCGCCTCATTGTTGACATGCAAACGCTATAGGTTCTGCACCTGTTTTTATATTAAAAAAATATTGTATGAGACATAAGTTAATAAATTGAAGTTTTGTTTTAAAAAAACTAGAAATAATAACTTGAAAAATGTAAATACTTACCACAAACTCTAGGCAAGGGGAAACCGACTGGTATCCAGTCTCCTCTATATGAATGGGGTTATGCACAAACATGCACGTTATGCTCCGATACCACATCATATATGGATCGGATTAATGCATATCGTGAAAGCCTGGGACCCCCGAAATCAGAAATTGTCACCGCTCTCCCCAGAGTTCAATGTATTGTCGATGGCGGTTGCTCCAAATAACGAGATTGTTTCCACGCCTATCACATATGTGCAAGTCCGGACGAGTGTTGCACGGTTCTGGGACCCCCTGCAGCAGGTCAAACTGCCTCATAACGCGATCCGGAAAATGCCACTCTATCCTCTCAAAGCATATGAGAGGGACATGTGCCATCCATACAGCATGTCCCTGAGTGCAGTAGGCCGAAGCATATCTACCTAAATAAGGCTGCCACACAACCTGATCATCTGTCAGCTTGGCCAGCTGATCACGATAGTCTCGCATGTTATGGGCAGTAACCTCCTTGAGATACAACGATGATTGGGTCCACCTGAAATTTCATAAACAGAATAATTATAAGGAAAAGTTATTAAAAAAACAATAACGATGAGAAAATAGCATATGATATATGTATACCTGCATCCCAGTGGCATGTGCTCGTAGTCCGGATCTCTGTTGCGCCTACGAATTTGTGGTTGCACACATAACAACCGCTCCCAAGCCCAAATCTATATCAATAAAATCTATATCAAATACTATAAATAATGACGATAATTTGAAATCAAACTTAAAACAACAACATAATGAACATTAAAATGAGATAAACATACCTGTAGAATGTTGAGAAATCCTCCGCACTGTTTCGTCACAGGGTTAGTCACACTACACAGATCTCGATATAGGAAAGCTAGCGACGCACTTCCCCAACTGTACTGGCGGACCCTCGAAACATCACCAAGCAGAGAGAGATAACACAACTTAACCTTGTTGTTCGTACGATCAGGCATCACCGTAGAACCCAAGGCGAGCATGATATATGCCCGTACGTACATATCAACAAGGTCTTGGGTGGAATTATCAGCTAGGTCATGGAAGTGTGGAAATTGGCTCGTGATCCACAGTAGCTTTAGTTTACTTCCATCCATATCTCCGGGAGGTGGGACAGCCCCTACAAGCTACTGACATACATCCCGATAGCCTACAAGTGATGGGATGTCAGCATCAGTAGCGTCCCCATCAATCGGCAACCTGAAAATCATGCCGACATCCTCTAGGGTGATCGTCATCTCACCTACCGGGAGGTGGAATGAATGGGTCTCCGGACGCCATCTCTCGATCAAGGCCTCCAGCAACCCACAATCATATTGAATCCTCCCTATGTGATGAACTCCAACAAAGCCACACTGCAATAATCTCGACAAAATCCTCGGCGCTAGTCTATCCGGCAACGTGGCACCACGACGAAATGAGAGCGGACTAGCAACATCCACTCCGACCCAAATGAAACGCGCTATGTGGTTCTCATGCTCGGTCAGAACAGAGTTATCGATAGGCCCGTGATCAACGAAGGAATTCATCTGTTTCAACAAAATAAACCCAATTTTAATATCAAATACTTCTAAATGAAATAACAAATATACTAACAATTGAGTTCAAAAAATCCCACAAAATGAGTTCAAAACCTCATAATTTCAAATATACGACAATTGAGTTCAAATATACCAATAATTAAGTTCAAATATACCTACAATTGAGTTCAAAAACAACACTAATTGAGTTCAATATCAACATACTCCCTCCGTCCCAGGAAATCCGTCACTTTTTACCCAAAATGGCATCCCGTTTGAAGCGTCACCTTTCCTAAAATAGAAATATTTTATTAATATTCTATTACACCCACTCACTATTCCCTCCACTCATTCTCTCTCCTAAAACACTATTACACTCACAACACTTTTTAAATTCACTATTTCCTCCACTAATTCTCTCTCCTCTTTTCAAATTACACTCACAACATTTTTTTCTTCTCACTTTTTTTCTTAATTTGCGTGTCGGGCCTAAAATGGCGACACTTTTCTTGGGACGGAGGGAGTATACAACAACTCAAATCAAAGTATACTAACAATTGAGTTCAAAATCAACATATACAACAACTCAAAATCAAAGTATACTAACAATTGAGTTCAAAATATATCAATAATTGAGTTGAATAAACCTAAATTGCAAGTAAACAAATACTAAAATCAAAGCAAAATCAACACAAAATGAAGTAAAAAAACATGAATGTAAACTTACAATAACGAATTTGCTGATGAAAAGCTTGAATTTGATGAAAAAAAGGGGAAATGTTGTAATCCTTTTCAAATTAGATTACATAACATACGTATTGTATATATCAAGTACTACACATAAGGCATAGGGTACATCAAAAAAAGATAGAGTAACCTTCATCTTCTTCTTCGTGGAAGAGGAAAAAAAAATTTAAATCTTCAAAAATTCATAACTTTATCATTTTTAATCCGAAATTTGCAAAATAAAATTCAGTGGAAAGCCCTTTGAATCCTCTTTTCAACAACATCAAAAATTCATACTAATTCTTAAAGCATGAAAACCAAAAATCAAAACAAAATTCAGTGGAAAGCCCTTTGAATCCTCTTTTCAACAACATAAAAAATTCATACTAATTCTCAAAGCATGAAAATCGAAAATCAAACCCACTTCAGCATGACAAGGGGAATAAACATAATTCATGGTTTCAAAACATGATTCGAGATCAAATTCAACAAAGCTATGATACCAATGTAAGAAAATTTGAGGGAGGAACAACTTACTTGTTCAATCGTAGTGCGGAAGACTTGATCGAAAAAGGGGAAAATTTGAAAAGGGCAATCTCTTTCTTCTTCAGCGGCGGCTGAGTTTAGATTTTTTTTTTATTTCTTTGAAACATACTGTAAGTCGAAAAAGGGGAAATGGAATTTTTGAGAAATCCCTACACGGTGTAGCAATTTTGACTGTGGCGGGTCAAAATCGCTACACGATGTAACGATTTAGTCTTTACTTAATTACAGTATTAATTAAACCCTAATTACACCAAAATCGCTACACCTTGTAGCGATTTTGATCGGTCTCAGTCAAAATCGCTATACCGTGTAGCGATTTCTAAAAAAGTGATTATTTTGAAAAATAGTTTGAAAAGTGAGTTATTTTGAAAAATAAATTTTTTAAAAAGAATTATTTGAGAAAAAAAAAATCTGATTTAGCCTAAATGAAATTTTATCCATCATTAATTAAATGAAAAATCATTTTTTTATTTTTTTTTAAAAAAGAAAGATATCAGAAGCGTGAAAGCAAGATAACGAAAGTTGCAACTATACATGGGCTAGCGCTTGTGTCATCATCGAATAGGCCGCCCACATGTTATTGGAAGAATCTGTAGGAAAATCTAACATCATAGACTTCATATCTTTAATTTAGACATACATACATAGGCATCTTTTCACTGTTGGCACAATCAAATCAAATCAATTCAATTCTTTTCTTGTACCATCAAGATACATTTGGTCAATGTTTTGCCACGATCTCCTTCTTGAATAGTCAATCTCCATCTCTAAATTATGCATACTCTCTCCGTCCCATCTCACTTAAGAAAACTTTTCATTTGAACGTTCCACTTTACTTAAAAAATTTCAAAATGGAAACCTTAAATCACTATTCTCTTCACTCATTCTCTCTCCTACATTATTTTAATACTCACAACACCATTACTCCCTCCGTCCCAGACCAAGGGTATATGGGAGGAATTTCACGCTTCTTAAGAAATTTTTTAAAAAATGAATAAAAGTTAAATGTGAGATAGGGAATAGTAATTAAATGTGTGGTAGGAAATATGAGAGATAATGTAAAAGTTAAATGTGTGGTAGGAAATAAGAGAGAGAATATAAAAGTTAAAAATATTTAATAGGAGAGAGAATGAGTGGGAGGAATAGTAGTTAAATGTGTGGTAGAAAATAGGAGAGATAATGTATAAGAATATAATGAATGGTTTTTTTGTAAATATATGAAGATGATAAGGGTATTAATATATTCAAAAACATGCTTTTTTTGGAAATGAACTCTTGGTCTGGGACATCCCAAAAGGGAAAGATGAACCCTTGGTCTGGGACGGAGGGAGTATAATTTACTATTTCCTCCACTCATTCTCTCTCCTATTTAATTTTTCACACTTACAACACTTCTTCCACTCATTCTCTCTCCTAATACTATAATAATACTCCCTCCGTCCCAGCGAAAGAGTCGGTAAATTTGTCCGACACGCAAAATAAGAAATGTGATGTAGGAAAGAGAAAAAGTTTAAATGTTGTGAGTATGAAAAATTAAATAGGAGAGAGAATGAGTGGGAGGTGATGTAAGAAAGATAATGTTGTGAGTGTAAAAGTAAAGTAGGAGAGAGAATGAGTGGAGAGAATAGTGATTTAAGGTTTCCTTTTTGGGAAAGTGGCTTTTTAAATGGGACGCCCAAAAAGGAAATAAATGGCTCTTTCGCTGGGACGGAGGGAGTATTTCTTAATTCCCGTGTCATTTCAAAATTTCCTAAGTGGGCTGGGACGGAGGGAGTACCAAATAACCTTTGTTGATAAGAAATACTCCCTCCGACCCACGTGAATGCAAACTTATTTCCATTTTGGTCCGTCCCACGTGAATGCAAACTGCTCAAAATGGCAACAAATTTATTATTTTATATTCATCCTACCCCACCCACTCATTCTCTCTCTTCATTTTTCACCATACAATTTATTCAACCAACCTACTATTAACTCCACTCATTCTCTCTCTTCATTTCCTACCACACATTTTCATTATCTTAATAATACTCCTTAATTATTGTGCCCGAAAAAATGGTTTGCAATGACGTAGGACGGAGGGAGTATGAATCAAATTTTCAAAACTATCAATATTTATTTTTTTCAATTAAAATATTATCACTAAATTTTTAATTTCAGAAAAATAATTGAAATTTAATTATTTTTTAATCAAAATTATTCTAAAAAGAATTGGGACATTTATAATTATTGGAAAGAGAGAATAATACCTCTATCTCGTGACAAAAACTTGATTTTATTCAGTTGAAACATTTATCATACATTGGTAATTAACAAGGTTTGCCTTCACTATATAAAAATTTCATTTTATTTATTGTTTCATAACTAATTGATTTCGAGTCATAACTTTAGATTTTAACGTTTGTGGATCCATATAGGACCAAATGGAAGCAATTGCCCCCTATTGATATTGATTTTTAAGAAAATATTTTTATCAATATAAACATTTTAAAAATTTTGTGATTTTATTGCAATTTATTAAAACTTGCCCTTCTTCCTTTTCCTTTTCCTTTGTGTAAGAAAAAAAATGTCATAAAAGAATAATTGGCTCCGCCACTCAATTTTATCAAAACAAGCTCTGGAGTTTTGTATACTCCCTCCGTTCCGGAACAATCTTCACACTTTCCCTTTTGGGCGTCCCAAAACTCACTTCACACATTTAAAACTTACCTAAAATGGAAAAGAATCTTTACTATTCCCTCCACTCATTCTCTCTCCTATATTATTTTAATATTCACAACATCATTATAATTTACTATTCTCTCCACTCATTCTCTCTCCTATTTTATTTTCACACTCACAACACTTTCAATATAATACTCCCTCCTTAAAACATGTGCAAACAGTGTATGTGAACATTGTTCTGGGACGGAGGGAGTATGCAACAATAGTTACAGGGAAACCCAATTTAATCGACACCCAATATAATGTTCAGATATTAATGGTTCAAATCAATATAGAAAAAAGAAATATGCAAAGTATATGATAATATGCTAATATAGTTTATTAATCTAATCTAATTTAATCATCATTTACCAGAAAAAAGATTAGGGTGTTTTTAGGGTAGGGTGTTTTTAGGGTAGGGTTAATATGAAAGCAAAAAGTCAATGAAGCACTAATTGTAAAGGATCCCAACGAACCTCCTACTTCCACGACAATTTTCTAGTCTTTTCTTATTATTTACTTTCCTTGTTTGTAGATAAGTTAATCAAATCTCTTATATCTTCTCATTTTGTAATCAAGATCATTTATATCCATAGCTTAGTTGTTGCACATTTTATATATAAATACCTATTCAAAGTGAATAATAAAAATCATCATTTGATAAAGTTTATATGGTATCAGAGCATAGTGATCAAAATATTTTCAAACCCTAATTTTTTTTTCAGCCACCGCCCTCCACCTCTTCCCTCTTCCGCAGGACAACCCAATCTTCCCCCACCACCATCCCTAATTCCGCTGAACCAAACCATCCTATTATCTTAGTTAACCTCTCAAACTGCAAAACCCTTACCCCTCACACCTATCTCTCGTGGTCCTCTCAAATTACCTCCCTTCTTTTTGGCTTGGACCTCCTTAAGTTTGTAGATGGATCTCACCCACCACCCTCGGCCACCATCACTACTGACGGTAAAACAATCACCAACCCAGCCCCTGTCATCTGGAATAGGCAAAACCGCCTCATTCGCGGAGCCCTACTAGGCATCCTTGACACTATCGTAGCCCCACTTGTCTACCAAGCAACCACCTCACGTGAGGCTTGGAACATTCTTCGAACCACCTACGCCAACTCGTCTCGTGTCCATATTCTCCAAGTCAAAGACAACCTTGAATTCATAACCAAATCCGCCCTTCCCATTACCGAATACATGCAATCCATAAAATCTTGCACCGACAAACTAGCCATCATAGGAAAACCATGGATTCAGAGGACATCATTTCTAAAGTTCTCAAAGGACTTGACTATGATTCCTACAAACTTATTATCGACTCTGTCCGTGCTAGAGATAACCCCATTTCCTATGAAGCTCTTCACGAAAAAATCATCCACCATGAACTCACCCTCAAATAACACAACCCTCTACCCTTTATCCCAATCTCGGCTCATTTGGCACAAACCCATGCCAACCACAACCCATCCCGTCCTTTCACAAATCATCCCATTCTTCCCACCCCCACCCCCACCCCCTCCAACTCCCACTCCCATAACCCTTCTCATGCCCCATTTAAGGGCAAATGTCAATATTGTCATTACATTGGTCACGTAATCTCTCAATGCCGTCAGTTCAAACGTGACTACCTTAGTGTTGTTTTTCCTCCCACACGCACCTCAAACATGTAAGTACCCAAATTCGGATCGTTATAATCCGTTAACTCACACTTTTCAAGTTAACGAGTCTTTACAGGACTGCCCCGAGCATTCAAAATTAAAGTGTAATCAAAACACGTTCAAATACGTGAAAACATCACTTTTCCAAAAATACGCAGTTTCCGGGACTTTCCGGGACTGTTTCGACATTTATTCGGACAGTTATTTAAAAAGCAGTCAAAACCCGGCTCGACGGACAAAAAAACCCTTGCTTAGTGACTAAGTCTAACACATGGCACGCATGCACGAGCCCTCAAGTCAAATCAATCCAATCAAAGGCTGGAAAAGACCAAAATACCCTCAAACCGAAGAACTGGCCGGTCGGCCTGTTTTGCTGGATCGCCCATCAGTCTCATCATATTTTCAAATACCCAAAAAACCCTCAAACTTGAAGGACTGGCTGGCCTGTTTAGCACCTTGAAATTGGCTATAAATAGCAGTCTCCTCTTTCATTTTTAACCCCAAGATTTCTTACCCAAAACCTCATTTCAACATTCCAACCCTTTTCATGCCCCAAAAAACCCTCCCAAAACGCTGCCGAAACGCTGTCGAATTGACGGAAACTCGAGTGCGAACGAGAGTTAACTAGGGGAGATTCTGCCTACGTGAGGGCATAATTTCTCTCTTCTTTAAACACCTTTCAAATACGTACCCTAGAAAGGTAGAGCTGAAACCTAGCCATTGGTAACACTCTCACTCTCAATCTTTGGTTTCATCTCTTTTTACGCGTTCTACGCTATTTCTGCTCCGATCAAAATCTTCAAAATGTAGACACTACGTTGCCTACGGGTCTCGAAGTGATCCTCTCTCTATCACTTTCCTCTTTCGAGAAAAGTGATTTAGGGTTAAAACAGAGATCTTGACCCGTTTTCTCACTTTTTCAAATCATGTCATTTACCCTCCGAACCGTTAGGTTCGTTGATCGTCATTTCCATCGTCCGAACCGTTTGGTTCGTTGATCGTTATTTACCGTTCGGATCGTTTGATCCGTTGATATCGTCATTTCAATAACGCTCTTTACCATCCGAACCATTTGGTTCGTTGATCGCATTTTTTACCGTCCGAACCGTTTGGTTCGTTGATACCGTCAATTCAATACTGTCATTTACCGTCCAAACCGTTTGGTTTGTCGATTGTATTTACCTTTAACGTCCGAGTCGAGAAATTGACTTGTTGATCGTCATTTCAATACTGTCATTTACTTTGAAGGCCTTTTCCTTTTTGTCGTTTTATCAAAAAAGGGTAACGTTATAATGCCCGGTTCAAAATCAAACTCTTTCCTCTCCTGTCGTTTTGTCAAAAAAAGGGTAACGTTATAATGCCCAACGCATTTCAAAACCCGCCATTCAAACTCCCTTTTTAAATCCAAAAGTTTGTCATTCAAACTTATTTTCAAGTAACACATAAACACACACACACACACGCACAACTTTCGAGAAAGGTAGAAAGACTCGTCAATACGAGGCGTTTCGGGTGAGCTCAAATTTTACTCTTCACGAGACGTAACCTGACCTCCGAACCTAACAATCTCTGTTCAAAAAAGTCTTTTCCTAAGTTTTTGCTCCTAATAAAAAGGGTCCCCTTTCAAAAGCATTTTCCTAAGTTTTGGCTCCTAATCAAAATGACCTCTTTCAAAAGTCTTTTCCTAAGTTTAGACTCCTAATCAAAACGACCCCTTTCAAAAGTCTTTTCCTAAGTTTTGGCTCCTAATCAAAACGACCCCCTTTCAATTGCATTTTTCAAAGTTTTGGCTCATAATCAAAATGGCGTGGCGACTCCTCTTTTTCCCGTGAAATCAAAAATCGCTCGCCGCCCTCGCGATCCGGGTAATTTCAAAACCGCTCACCTCATTTTACCCTATCCCAACCTCTGCCATAAGCACACACCGTCACCACCTCTCTCCCACCACCACCGGCTCCTTGGCTTGTTGATAGCGGAGCCACACACCACCTTACCAACGACCTCTCCAACCTTGCTCTTCAGCACCCTTATGATGGCAATGATGATGTCATTATCGATGAAGGGTCTACCCTCTCCATTTCCAATATAGGTTTCTTCTCTTTTCCTACTCTTCATTCATCACTCACTTTCAATAATTTCCTACACGTTCCTTTAATTTCTCGCAACATTCTATCAGTTTCTCAGTTTTGCAAAAACAATAATACTTCTATTGAATTCTCACATTCTTCCTTTCTTATTAAGGAAATCTCGACAAATCACATTTTCCTCCACGGGACTACTGATTGTGGAGTCTACATCTGGTACCCTACCCCGCCACAAGCTCACTTCGGCACCACCACAAGTCTTCAATCTTGGCATCATAGACTAGGACATCCCCCTCCCCCTATTGTTTCCATTTTGAATAAGCAATTTTCATTATCTATTCCTAGTGGTTCCCTTTCTTTTTGTAATCCATGAAAAATTAATAAAAGTCATAAACTCTCATTTTCTGTTTCTACTCTTCAATCTCATGCTCCTCTTGAACTTGTTTTCTCCGACATTTGGACCTCACCCATCTACTCCTATGACAAATATAAATATTATGCCATCTTTGTTGACCATTTCACGAAATACACTTGGCTATATCCCTTGAAACATAAATCTGACACCTTCACCACCTTTACCCATTTCAAATCTCTCGTTAAGAAATGATTCTCATGACCGATTATTCAATTATTCTCCGACAACGGGGGGTAAATATCTCAAACTCACATCATCCTTACTCCAATCAGGGATCTCTCATCTCACCTCCCCCTCACACTCCTGAACACAATGATTTTGCCGAACGCCGTCATCGTCATCTTGTTGAAATCGGCCTCTCTCCCATGCAAAACTCTCTCTCACCTTCTGGACTCACGCCTTAACTACATCCACATACCTTATTAACCGTATGCCCACTCCCTCTCTTCATAATGACTTTCCCTATCTCTGGCTATTTCAAACACCACCTAATTACACCAAGTTTCCTAGCTTTGGATGTCTTTGCTATCCTTGGCTTAGGCCCTATGCTCCTCACAAACTTTCCCCTAAGTCCGCCCCGTACATCTTTGTTGGCTACTCACCATCTCAAAGTAAGTAGATACAATTGCCTTGATCCAACCACAAATCGCCTGTACACCTCCCGACATATTAAATTTGTCGAAACAGAACTCCCCTACCTCTCCCTCACACCCACATCTAACTACATCCTCTCATATCTCCCCTATCGAATGGTGCACCATATCTATTCCTATTCTACCCCATTGCCCCACCTTCTTTCCGCATCAACCTACCACCACCAACCCCACCCCACCTCCCCAATCTGAACCTACAACAACCCCATCTTAACCTCCAACTACTGCCCGCATCCCCGTCACTCCCCCTACTAACTCCTATCAACCTTCTGCCACTCTTGATGTGAACACTCCACCTTCTGATTTAATCACACCAACCGGCCTTCACCCTAATCGCACCATCACAACCCGTATCTCTAATAACATCCGAAAACCGAATCCCAAATATGCTTAACTAGTCACCCTACCCTCTCCCACTTCCCTTCCCACCTCCATAAAGCAAGCCTTGTCTTCCCCCCACTGGCATGCCGCTATGCTTGATGAGTATAATGTCCTCATGTGTAACAACACTTGGTCGTTGGTTCCCTCCCATGAAGCACCTAATATAGTCGGATGCAAATGGGTTTTCCGGATAAAGTACAACCTCGAGAACTCTATTCACAAATATAAAGCCCGTCTAGTTGCAAAAGATTCCAATCGTCTCCTTCTTTTAGTATACGTTGATGACATCATTGTCACGGTCCATCAGATACGTTCCTTGCAACTTTCATCACTTGCCTTGCCTCTCATTTTTCTTTCAAGGACCTTGGTCCCCTCTCCTACTTCTTAGGTATAGAGGTCACACCCAACACCAATGGCATTCTCCTCTCCCAATCCAAATACGTCAATGACATACTCAATAAACATAACATGATTCACTCCAAACCATCCCCACACCTATGTCCACATATTCTTCTCTCTCTCTCGGCCACACCTCGCACACTCATTTGCAACCCTTCCAAGTTTCGCACCGTAATTGGCAGCCTCCTGTATCTTTCTCTCACCCGACCAGACATCGCTTTCCCAGTAAATAAGCTTGCTCAATTCCTTCACCACCCTCAAGAAAATCATTGGGTAGCTCAAAAAAGATTACTTCGTTATCTTTACGGCTCAATGCACATGGGTATTCATTTGTTCAAACAAACTCCTCTCTCACTCCAGGCCTTTTGTGACGCCGATTGGGCGGGTGACAAGGATGACTTTATCTCCACCACCCGCTTTATTGTTTACCTTGGTTGAAATCCTATAGCTTGGTACTCAAAGAAGCAGCATGCGCTAGCACGTTCCTCCACAGAAGCTAAATTCCGTGCAGTTGCTGCCACCACCGCAAAAATCTTATGGGTCAACAACCTTCTGACTGAACTTGGCATCTCCTCCTCCATTCCCCTAGTAATTTTCTATGACAACCTCGGTGCTACTAACTACTCAGAAAATCATGTATTTCACTCCAGAATGAAGCACCTCGCCCTTGCCTTTCAGAGAACAAGTTCACCGCGGCAAGCTTCGAGTCCAACACATATCTAGATAAGTTAATTAAATCTCTCATATCTTCTCATTTTGTAATCAAGATCATGTATATCCCTATCTTAATTGTTGCACATTTTGTATATAAATACCTATTCAAAGTGAATAATAAAAATCATAATTTGCTAAAGTTTATACTAATGGTGCAATTTTCAACTCCAAAGTAAAAGCAATGTTGAATTATTCCACAACCCTAGCTAGTTGCTAGTGTGTTTTCACCATAAACCATCCATCAGTATAAATATTTTTTTTTGATTACCCAGGTTTCCCAGCTTCGCCGGATCAATCAATCAGTATAAATCATCTAGTGAAAGGGAAGTTTTAGCTTGATTAAAAGTTTCGGGTTTGAACCCTTGAAATGGGACAACTTTAAAATTTGATTTAAAAAAAAGTAAAAAACTTTATTGCCCGATCCTAACTATTCGAATCAGATTAATCGACATCTAATATAATATTCAGATATTGATAGTTCATATCAACGTTAAAATTTGTTTATATATAATAAAATAAAATTAGAATTAATTACTTATTTAGAGTTTTAACACTTATTTTGAAATTAATATAAAAAAAATATTTGGGTTGAGCATGAATAAAAATAAAGGTCAAAAGAGTTTGCCCTCCAATAGGGTGGGAGAGAAATGAGAGAGGAGGAAAGAGTTGATCGTTTTGGTTTTAGTGAAAAAGGTTTAAGAAAGAAACACATCAACTCATGGACCTTTTTGTGTTGGCTACATTTCTCTTTATGCCTTCTAACTTTATGCAATTTTCTCTTTGCATCCTAAAGTATTAATCATGTTATCATATATAGTCCTTCAAATATCCAATTGTTATAGAAATGGCACAATATATCTCAAATTCACTTGAGTCATATTGCCGTTTGGAAAATTGTTAGTATGTCTGTGAAAGCCTTTTTATTATTTAAATTTTCCATTAGACGATATAGTGCCACTAGGTAAAAGCACAAAATCTGGGGAGAAACGGGGCTTAGTTTGTCTCGCGACATACTTAGCCACAACAACTGGATATCCTTTTCAAAGCTTCTGGATATCCAGAAGCTTGAATATGGATATCCAGAAGCTTGAATATGGATATCCAGAAGCTTTGGAAAGGATATCCAGAAACCAAATTTTTTTTCTGGATATCCTTTCCAAAGCTTCTGGATATCCTTATTCAAGCTTCTGGATATTCAGAAAAAATATTTGGTTTCTGGATATCCTTTCCAAAGCTTCTGGATATCCATATTCAAGCTTCTGGATATCCAGAAGCTTTGAAAAGGATATCCAGAAACTGGCTAAGTATGTCGCGCGACAAACATAGCCCCGTTTTTCCACACGCGACGGAGAAACGCGTTTCTCAGCAGACCGACTCAGGTAAAAGAGGGTAAAATAAAATTTAGTGTATTTTTCCTCATACAAATGCGATTTTTTTTTTTAATTATATCACTCTAAAACTTCTAAATACATAAAGTATTTGCACTAGCAAAAAACATTAAAATCAAATGAGAGCAATTGCCACTATTACGCCATGTGTAAGATTCGTCAATGTTGCGCTATGAATAGTACATAGTGGTTGGAGTTTTGTTTAACTTAGGCTCCGTTTGTTTAGCGTAAAATATTTTTCGGAAAATAATTTCCGACAAAATGTTTTCCGAAAAAGGAAAACGTTTTCCAGAAAATAAGGAAAGTATGTTGTAAAACCCATTTTTCGGTGCGAAACAAACACCGAAAAATGAGAACAAACGGAGCCTTAAAATCAAATTAACTTGAACTCATCACGAGTAATTCAGTAAATTTTAACATAAATAATAGGAGCCAAAAAAAGATTTCTTGTACAATCAACATTGATTAACTTGTCTATAATATAAAATCCTATAGGCTACCCTAAATATACCTTTGTATCATTCAATTTGGGCAATAATATGAGAAGATACATATACTCCCTCTGTCCCATAAGTCTTAAGAAAACTTTCTATTTTGGGCGTCTCATAACTCTTAAGAAATCTCAAAAAGGAAACCTTAAATCACTATTCTCTCCACTCATTCTCTCTCCTACATTATTTTAATACTCACAACACATTATAATTTACTATTTCCTCCACTCATTCTCTCTCCTATTTAATTTTTCACACTCACAACACTTCTTCCACTCATTCTCTCTCCTAATACTATAATAATATTCCTTAATTCCCGCGCAAAATGAAATCTTCTTAAGCTTAATGGGACGGAGGGAGTATTCAATTCGAGGGATAATCATGATTAATTTAATGAAAGTAAGACTCGAACAAAATCAAATCAGACTTTTTAATCGGATCCCTGGATGTGTTTTTACATGGTTGAAGGAGTAAAGTTGGATATGTTATTAACGTATACTCTCTACGTCTCATTATAAAAGGCACAAAAATCCTATTTTGATATTTCATTACAAAAGATACAAGTTATAAAAGGAAAGTTTGTAATACTTATTTATTTATAAAATCCACTTTTCATACTCTCATTATCAATTCACTTACTATTTTCTGCCCCACTTTCTCTTTCCTAACTTACGTTTCATACTTACAATATTTACTTCATTAGACATTTTTCTTAATTTTTGTGCAATACTTATTTTGTGTGTATTTATAATGAGACGGAGAGAGAGTATGTAATGTGAAAGTAGACCATAACTTTAAGGTAAGAAGTGAAGATAGAGCAAGAAGAAAGGGGGACCACCATGAAAACCTAAAAGAAGCTTTTTACACGGGAAAGGGACGGTGATGATGGGGAATGATATGTATGTTTGCGGTGGTGGGAGCACAGGTTATTGTTACCATGTCACTTTCTACCTTTTAGCAACCTCCTACAAACATTACTCCACTCTATTTTGGTTGACCTAATAGAGTTATGGGATCTATTGGCACAAGCTATTTTTCTTTTCACTTAAACTAATAAAAAATATTAACATAAAATAAATAAATAATATAATTGTTTTTATTATTTTAAAGTCTTATATTCTGAACTAGAGTAATACACTTTAATACAACACAAAGTTTTGGGGAAAACGCGTTAAGATTTGGAAAAACGTGCTTATAAATCATGCGCGATGACATTTTTTATAATTAAGTGGCGTTTTTCAAAAAACACGCGATGACATTTTTGTAAATGATGCAGGTTATCAATTGAAGCTGACAGTCGTTAAATATGATGATGACACTATTAACAGATAAAAACTGATATTCTTTCGATATGATATGTTGTGCGTTTCATAATTTATATCGAGTCAAAAGTTACGTATTTTTTTGCGCACGTGCCTAATAACACAGTTACTGTTAGTAATAAAACACATACACTGACACTCATTGTAACTAATGCTGACTTTACAAATTTAATGTCAATATTAGTGTTTTTGAGTGTGGGTACATGTGCTGACACTCATTCTAAATAATGTTGACAATACCGTTAATACGATCATTAGTGTTTTTTAAGTGTCAGGTTCATATGTTGGCACTCATTGTGCAGTGCGCGCGAAATTCAAGTTATTTACAAAAATTACACAACACATTTTAAAAAAAGGTAAGTTATTTACAAAAATGTCATCGATCTGATTTAACCCGATTCAAAAACACATTTTTCTATTCACTAAAAATGTACTCCTTTCGTCCCACTTCAAGGGTCCTAGGGTAGTATTTCACGCTTATTAAAAAAAATTTTAAAAAATGAATAAAGAATTGTAAGTGGGTAGAAGATTAGAGGAGAGATAATGTAAAAGTTAAAACATTTATGATAAAACTTTTTTTGATTGGTTTTTTTTTTTAATATGTTAACATTATAAGGGTATAATGAATGGTATTTTTGTAAATATATTTATATTATAAGAGTATAAATGTCCAAAACACTGTTCAAAATTTATCATTTATGAAATAAAACTCTTAGTCTGAAATGAACCAAAAAAAAATAGTAAGACTCTTGAAGTGGGACGGAGAAAGTATCTATATTATAAATGGCAACATGCCACCTCACTATGTGAACAGTTGAATGAATAGTGTCATATGCCAAATTTTTCATTTTGCCCTCACTAAGTTGTCCCTTTCCCATTTTGCCCTTTAAAAAAAATTTAAATTAAAAAAAAAATACGTGTTCTTGAACACAGGCTTGCTCTAGTCTTTTATAAAACCAACTCTAAGAGTACTCATGATGTCACACCTTATGCTTCAAAAACTTTCACTTTAGATATTTTAATAATAACAACATCAACAATAAAACTTTAGTTTTAAGATGATTTTGTGTACGCTAATATGAATCAATGTGTATAGAATCGTCAAAAAAGTGAGAAACAAAGACAGAGTTAGATGTTAAAAAAAGTTTTAAGAAAAGATATATTTTAAAAAATAATAAAAATTATAATAGTAAAAATAATAATAAAAAAGATGAAAATATGAACAAAAAGATAAAATACAAAAAAGATTAAAAAATACAGTATACTCCCTCCGTCCCACGTGAATGCAAACTTATTTTTATTTTGGTCCGTCCCACGTAAATGCAAACTTTTCAAAATTGCAAAGAATATTCACTATTCCATCCACTCATTCTCTCTCCTATTTCACTTTTACACTCACAACATTCTCTCTCCCCACTATTCCTCTCACTTATTCTCTCTCCTATTTAATTTTTCATACTCACAACATTTAACTTTTTCTCTTTATTACATCACTTTTTCTTAATTCCCACACCCAAAAAATTAGTTTGCAACCACGTGGGACGGAGGGAGTATTATAAAAGCAAAGAATATATTTAAAATCAAATATCTAAGCCAAAATCTCAGGAAAAATGTTTTTCATGACACTTAGAAAAAACGTGTTTTGTTTTTCTCGTAAGTGCCATCGCCAGTTAAACAAAGTGCCAGTGTAACAAAGTGCCAGTGCATGTGTAACAAAGTGCCAGTGTAAAAAAGTGACAGTACCAGTTTAACAAAGTGCCAGTGTAACAAAGTGTCAGTGCACGTATAACAAATGCCAGTGCATGTATAACAAAGTGTCAGTGTCAGTTTAACAAAGTGCTAGTGTTAGTGTAACAAAGTGTCAGTGTAAAAAAATGTCATTGCATATATATTAAGTGTCAATGTAAAAAGTGTCAGTGTTAGTGTAAAAAAGTGACAGTGTTAGTGTAACAACTAGTGTTAGTGTAACAAGTGCCAGTGCATGTATATTAAGTGCCAGTGTAAAAAAGTGTCAGTGTCAGTTTAACAAAGTGTCAGTGTAAAAAAGTGTCAGCATTAGTGTTGTGAAGTGCCAGTGTAAAATACGTTTTTCTAAACTTAGAAAAAAATGTGTTTTTCGTAAGATCAACTCAATATCTAAATATAAATAATTTATAATAAAAAAATTGGGAAATTTTTGAGTAATTGGTGTGCAATATGAAATAAATAAAAAAGCAACAAAAAAAATACCATTTAAAAAAAATAATGGCCTATAAAATTCATGTGTTGGACCAATAATTTACCCACATTTTTGGAAGCAACAAGTAGGCCAATGTAACAATAAGCAGACACTGATGTGTCACTGTTGTGTTGGCCCCCACCTTCAAGTGGAAACGGCATCTCCCTAACCAAACCATCTCTCTCTCCAAAAAGCCATAATTTGCATCATCAACAGTGTGTTACATTATGGAAGGAAAAAAGAAAATTTAATCAACTTGTAACTTGTTTCATCACATGAAAATATTTACCTAATAATTTTGATTATACATGATTTGAAAATCTATTCAGCTTCTCAATTGTATACTCCCTCCCTCCGCCCCCAATTAAGGTTTTAAAAAACGCTAGGCGGATGCTAGACGGTGAAGTCGGGCTTAGCGCCTAGGCGGAGACTAGTCGGGACCTAGACGGGACTTAGAACTAAGCGTTGGAGAGAGGTCTAGCGCCTAGGCGGGGCCTAGACGCCCTTAGGCGGGATCTTTTAGAATACTGCCTCCAATAAATAATATTGTTTCTTATTCTTTTTAGCTAGCGTCCCATTAAATAATATAATTTCTTAACTCAAAATAGTTAATAAAATCATTTATTATATTTATAACGAAAAAAATTCATATTTTACTATTTTAATTTTCATACCGAAAACACTTATTTTCAAACTTAATCTCCGTACATTCAATTTTAGTAACCATAACATTGGAACATTAAAGTTTTCCCTCCTCCCTTTTTATGCAATGAAAATTACTTTATTTGATGTCTTACTTTATTCCATTCCAAAAGATCAACTTAATTGCAAAAAAGTAAATGAGCATGCGATATTCATTGCAATACAAAGGGAGTATATGTAATGCCTTCCTTTTCTTTCCAACCATTTCTTTCTAATTTAAGCAAAAAGAAATTCATTTTAGTTTTTCGGTTATGATTTTGTGATTCACAATTTTTATGCAATTATGATATACTATTCCTCCGGTCTCACTTAAATTAAGACATTTTATTATTTTGAGTGTTTTACTCGAAATATAACAACTCAAAATAAAAATATTTTATTTAATGATACCCCTGTACCAAAATTTGACTCACCATTATTATACATACTAGTTTAACCCCCGTGCGATGCACGAACAATTAATAATAAATAACTGATCGAAATTCAAACGAATACAAAAGGAAATAGAGATATTTGTATACATTGTAAAAAAATTATTTGAAACATATATTGTGAGTAAAAATATCAGATTGAAGGTCACTAAAATAAATATAGTGTTACATCGTGCGATGCACGGGTAGTTATTGATGCACATCTTTAAATAAAATGACTAAATGAGACAAAAATCTTTATACATTGTGAAACACATCTTTAAAAGACAACTTTATCGATACAACTGTCGAAAGAGGAAGGAAGATTATCATTACATATCAATATCTTCGGACCATCGGGATTGTGAACTCTTGATAATGCAAAATATAATTGAGAATGTCAAAATACATAGTATCTATTTGAAAAAAAAAGATCAACAAAAGATAAATATCTACCTTGACTTTTATTAATAGGCATAACATAAGAGGAAACACAATAATATAAATATCGTGAAATGAAAAATAAATTATCGTACATTTTAAAAATTTATTACAGACAATTATGAGACATTAAATAATGAATAAGTGATTCACCCAATAATTAAATAGAACCCCAAATTCAAATTCATCATCCCCTATATGAACAATCTATAAATTCTCTCTTCTATCAATTATTTTAACTGATCTTCATTTTTTAAAAAAATTATTAGACATACATACACATAAACAAATTAAAGTAATATATAATAAAACTGGAAATTTTATAGATAACGAAAATTAACAAATATATCTTATAATGAACGAATGACCCATTTTAAATATATAGATGGAGACTTAAAAAATTGAGATCAAGGTTTTAGTAAAATGAGTACATACACCATTTCCTACCAACATAAAAAAAAAATTGAAATAATAATTTCTTTATCTAAAATTATTATTTATTTTCTTCACTAATTTTTTCTTTTTTTCAATCAAATTAATTCCTATATTATAAATACACAATTTTTTGAGACGAATAGAAAAATTGACAAATTTATTTATACTTTATTTACTATGCTTCAAAGATTTATTTAAAAAAATTAAATAAATTATTTGATATATCGAACTAAAATAAACAAAATAACCATATTATCCCATCCCACTTATTAAATAGAAACCAAAATCCACATTCATCACACTCCCCCATATATATATATAGATAGATTATTACTATATTAAATAACCCTATACTTTATAAATACACTATGGTTTTGTTTAAAAAAATTTAACACCATCCCAACTCATCATCCTATACCCCACCACTTTTACTTTATTTTAGATTCTTTATTTTTATGATTATAAAATTATTATTATTATTATTAGTATTATTATTATTATTATTATTATTATTATTTATAAATAAAAATAAATACTTCACACTTAATTAAATTTTTTTTCTTCAACAAAGGATAATCAAGAAATTTATATTTAAAAAAGAGAATTTTTTTTCTTCAAAATTAATTTTGACTAAAAACATATTGAAAAAATTAAAAAGGAAAATTAACAAAGGATAATTAAGAAATTTATATTTAAAAATAAAGATTTTTTTTTCTGTGTCCAAATCGAATGAAAATAGTCTCTATTTAAAGAGAAAAAAAATATGAATTTTAGTGTAAATTTTTTTTTTAAACAAATTAATTTATTATAAAATAATTTAGGTAAAAGAAATGGGTGGAAAAAAAAAACCAAAATCCAACCAACCAATAGGAGGACGCCAAGTGTCCAATCCAAAAAAAAAAAAAACCAACAAAATTCAGCTGCCTTTTCACGGACTTCACGCGCGGTTGTCGGCGCGTGTTGTACACGTGCCATTTAATCGTCCAAAACGCCCTCCATTAAATGAAAATTTCCAAAAAAAAAATTAAAAATAAAAATCAGTCCAATCATAGCTTGCAACGTATGTTTTAAGTTGGGTTTTTTCAACTTCGCCACCACGTGAAAAGACGAAAATGCCCCCTCAATGGCCCTCTATTTACCAAAAGCTTGTTATTATATACTCCCTTCGTCCCATGATAATATATAAACTTTCCTTTTTGGGCGTCCCACAATAATATACTCCCTCCGTCCCGTCCGACTTAGGATGTTTAGGTTGGGCACGGGAATTAAGGAAAAAGTGTAAGTGGGTGGATGTTGTGAATAGACGTGTCCAAGGTTAAGCGTTAACCGGCTAACCGTAAGGTTAATAACCGGATTTTAACCGCCTAAACCGTTAACCGTCTAACCGCCTTAACCGCCTAACCGATAACCGTGTAACCGAGGTTAACAAAGGTTAAGAAATTTTTACTCCGGTTAACCGCCGGTTAATTAACCGGTTAATTAACCGGCGGTTAACCGGCGGTTAACCGGCGGTTAACCGTATATCCGTTGGAAATTTGAAAAATATAGCCGTTAAAACACAACTTTTTATTCAAAAAAAATATTTCAAAGTTATATTTTAATATTAAATTTAATTAAAAATCTGAAATTCTGTAAAAAGTTAAGTTTTTTCTTTATATACTTCCGTTTCTTTTAAATCCGTTAAGTTTTCATTTCTTTAAAAATTCATAACTATTTTTCTATAACTTTTTGCAAAAAATATTAGTCTTAAAAACTATTTAAAATAGTTTTATTTATCCAAAAAAAAAAAAAAAAAAAACAGGTTCATATACGGTTACATATTTAACGTAAAACCGTTAAATATTTAACTGTTTTTTTCAAAAAGTGTTAAAAACTTAACTTTTTATTCAAAAAACTATTAAAAAGTTATTTTCTTTTAACTTTAGATAAAAATCGACATTCTTGAAAAAATAAAAAATAAAAATAATTAACCGTTTATTAACCGGTTAGCAGGGTTAAGGATTAGTTAAGGTTAACCGTAACCGTGACTTAACGGTTAACGGTTAAGTCCGGTTAATGATTTTAACCTTCGTTAACCGCCGGTTATTAACCGGTTAACCGCGGTTAATTAACCGTGGTCACGTCTAGTTGTGAATATGAAAAGTGATGTAGGTGAGAGAAAGTCGGTTAGGGAGTAATGAGTGAAAATTTGTTGTGAGTGTAAATGTGGGTCCCATTAATAAAGTACTTTCCATTTTGGGGTTGTCCTAAGTCGGATGGAACGCCCAAAATGGAAAAATGTCCTAAGTCGGGCGGGACGGAGGGAGTATAACTTTCCTAAAATGGAAAGAAATCTTTACTATTCTCTCCACTCATTCTCTCTCATACATTATTTTAATACTCACATCATCATTATAATTTACTATTCTCTCCACTCATTCTCTCTCCTATTTTATTTTCACACTCACAACACTTTCAATATAATAATTCCTCATTAATTTTCGTGAAAAACTCAAAAGTTTATAAATATATGGGTCGGAGGGAGTATATATAGATATAGATATAGATTCTTGGTGTAGGTGTAGCTATCAAAATAAAAAAAAAATATAAAATGAAATAAGAATAATGAAGAAAGATCTGAATTGCAGACAAGAATCTATTCTCTCAGACCTTTATATTTCTCTCATTTCATTTAGTCCCCCCCTTTGGGAGGGCCCACCACCACACACTCACTATCCACCACCAACAGCAACCCAACACCATCACTCATGTCCTTCTTCCTTCCTTCCTTCCCTCCCTATTAAATTAATTCAAAGCTCCTCTCTCTTTTTTATATTATGCCCAAATATACTCGAAATTTCTCTTGATTTCTTTATTCTATTTGGTCAACCAAACTTTAATATTGTTAATTAATTTTTTTTTTTTTTTAAAAACTCTTCAATTTCATAACCTACCGGAGATGCCAACGTCTGTTCTTATTGCCAGACAATGCTTAACAAACGACGCCGCACTAGCTCTCGACGACGCCGTATCCGTCGCCCGCCGTCGTTCTCACTCCCAAACGACCTCACTTCATGCCATATCATCTCTCCTTTCTCTCCCTTCCTCTCCGCTCCGGGAAGCCTGTACCCGTGCCAGAAACACCGCCTACACCGGTCGCATACAATTCAAAGCTCTAGAGCTTTGCTTGGGTGTCTCTCTGGATCGGCTTCCTTCGTCGGCACAACGGCTAGACGAGCCGCCGGTGTCAAATTCGCTCATGGCGGCGATTAAACGCTCTCAAGCTAGCCAGCGCCGCCAGCCGGAGAATTATCAGTTCTATCAACAGCAACAACTGATTTCGTCCTCGTCGTCTTCTTTTTCGTCGGTTTCGACTGTGAAAGTTGAGCTACAGAATATGATCTTGGCAATTCTGGATGACCCGGTTGTTAGTCGGGTATTCGGTGACGCCGGGTTTCGGAGCTGTGACATTAAGCTAGCTATACTCCGACCCGTTCATCAGCTACTTCGGTATAAAGGCCCACCCGTGTTTCTCTGTAATCTGACTGGCAATTCGGTTCCGGGTCGCCAGGGTTTTAGCTTCCCGTTTTCTGGGGGCTCCAGGATTTTCGATAACGACGAAAACTTCAAGAAAATTGGAGAAATTCTCGTGAGGAAGAACGGGAGGAGGAATCTTCTGCTGGTAGGAGCATTTGCCAATGAAGTTTTGAAAGATTTCTTGAAAATTATACAGAAAGGGCGACTCGAGGGAGGTGTTTTACCTCCATATTTATCTGATTTGAGTGTCATTTGTATCGAATCCGAGGTTTCAAAGATTGTTGCTGGGAATCATGATCAGGAGTTGCTGAAATTGAGATTTGAGGAGGTAGGGAAAGAGGTGGAGAACTGTATTGGATGTGGTGTGCTTATAAATTTTGGTGAATTGAAGGTTTTGGTGGATGATAATGGCTCCATTGAGGCAGCGACATATGTTGTTGACGAGTTAGCGAGGTTAGTGGAGATTCATGGTCGAAAACTATGGCTAATTGGAGCAACTGCAAGACATGAGAGTTATTTGGATTTTTTGAATAAATTTCCCTCCATTGAGAAGGATTGGGAGCTGCAGTTTTTGCCAATTACCTCTTCTAGACCTCCCATGGGAGAGACATATCCAAGGTCCAGGTCAGTTGTTTATTAGTTTTGCTAGTTATAAGTTTTTGATGGAGTACACGTATATTTTAATGATGGTATGCTATTAATATAATCTAGCTTTTTGACATGGTATGTTTCTTTGTCTAGGAATAGAAAACATCTGAATTTTCTGTATTTTCTATGCATATCTTGAGAATACCTGATTTGTGTTGATTTATACTAAGTATTAACTTATTCAGGTGTTTTGTTGGGGTTGATATAGATGTTTCATATTTGATTTCTTAAGTGCCTGTTAAAAAACTCGGGGTTAAATATTTTTGTGTTGATTGTGGTCCAGACTCCAGAATCACTGAGCTGAACTGCATATTTTTTACTCTATTGGTCACGTTTCTTTAGTTGTATGTGATCATCACTGTTCTGATGGACAAATTCTTTGAAGAAGATAACATGCTTTCCCCAGCGGTGTTGTATTAGACATGGACACTTCAAAAGAGGAAAGGAAGAAAAAATATACTCCCTCGGCTCCATAATAAATGTTGCACGTTCCTTTTAGTCCGTCCCAAAATAAATATCACGTTTCTAAACAAGGAAACAATCTTAGTGCGTTTTTACCATGTTACAATCACTATACAAACAAATAAAGCACTCCTTAAAAACGTTGAAAAGTCAAATGCGCCATTTATTTTTGGACGGAGTAATAAGAAGAAAAGAATCAAAGATGTATCATGCATGTCTTTAATATGCAGATAACTAGTTTGAGTATATGCCATGTTTGATGGACACAAAACAAGTGTGCCGTGTTGTCAACTTGTAAGAACACAATATTTTTTTACAGGTCCGTTAGGAATATATAGAAGTCTATCTAACATCAAATTTGCCACACAACCCATGGTAGTTTAGCTTTCCAGACACAAAAGATGTTGCTTAACCTCGTGAGATCTTTTTTTTTTTTTTCGAACCACAGTGGTTATGAGTATTTAAATGGATTATCTCTTGCCAGTGCCTCCAAAAGTTGTATATTTGCGACATTTGATTATAATGGCTTATTGTGTGTAATATGGAAACAAGGCTGCTTTTGTATTAGTTCATTAGGGTGGACACTATTATATGGTTGCTTAAATCTTTTTCATCAATGGAGAAATTTATACTTTACTATATGCTGAAACTGGAGGAAAGCCTATACTTGCCTGAACTTGACTTCTTTATCTTTTTCTCAATATTTTTTTCCACGAATGATTAACCTGGTGAAAAGATCTCTGTTGAGAAAAATAATGAAAGTGATCTTAAAGCGTTAAAAACAAGAAAGAAATAAGATTTACATCCAGCAGGAGACCTAATGCTATATAAATATAATGTTTTGGATTTTTGTTTTGGCCTTGGACATTCTTGTGACAATTGAACCTCACTGTTACATTCTCATAATCTACATGCAGCTTGATGGAGTCTTTTGTTCCGTTTGGTGGGTTCTTTTCTACACCGTCAATTATGAAGAGCCCAGTTAGCAGCTCAAACCAATATTTAACCCGCTGTCACCTCTGCAATGAGAAGTGTAAACAAGAAGTTGTTGCCCTTGCGGAGGGAGGATTCACTGCTTCAATTGCAGATCCGTGCCAATCCAGCTCTCAGTCTTGGTTGGAGATGGCTGAACTCAGCAAAAACAAGGAATTGGATGCTTCTCAGGTATGTACAACTGTAATTATAAGATGATTCTTGTCGTTTTTCTTGTGACCGGATTATATGCCTCCCCGGTTAACTTCTTGTTGTGGATTTCTATGACAGTAACCAGGCTCTAATACTTTAGCTTGGTAATCTTATACTCCTTTCCGTCCCAAAATGATAGTCCCACTTTCCATTTATGTTTGTCCCCAAAAGATAATCCTATTTCTAAAATTGGTGTGTTAAAACGGGACCATCATTATGGGACAAAGGGAGTATAAAAAGTGTTTTATCTTTGTGGGGATTTGTCTCTTCCAGAAAATGTGTAGTTCCTACATAAATGTGATATATGTGGCGCTAGCCAGTTTAAAGCATTAGAAAATGCCTAAGTACCAAAAAGGATTCACAAAAGACCTGGCTTGTGAACGAACTGCTCTCTATTATACATATGTAATGAACCTACTTCCTATTTCATCTTTTGTCATCAGTTAGTGTTACATCCAAAATCTTGTCAGAAGTATTGATGTGGTATTTAAATATAGTGAGTTGGCTAGTTTTTGTTGTTGGCAAAACATTTTCTTAACCTCTAAACTTACCCGTGAGTTTCTTGTCCGAAAATATTGGATCAAATGAGGCAGTGTTTGAGCCAGATTTTATTTTTGATCGGGGGCAAAAAATGTGTTGCCAGTAGAGAAAATCTTTTTACGCTGCGAAATTTTTGTGCTTGTCTGTTTGTGGATGCCCTGTCAGCATTTCTGTAATGTTTTTGGATGGAATATTGACGGATGCCCAATTGTAAAACATGGTTGCATTCTTTTAGGTTAGCTTTGTTGCTGTTTTGCAATGTCCAAGGTTGTTACCCCTTTTCCATCCCCCTGACTACACTCCTAAGGTTATCATTTGTTGAGTGCAGCAAGCATTATTCTCCAACATCCGCACCACTTAGGGGTACTATCTTTTGAATAATGCTTGTTGAGTTGCAACAAGAATTATTCCCTTTAAAAAAAGACATTTTCCTTGATGGATACCAACTGGAAGATTGTCCTTACACTTGAAGGTGAATTTAGTTGGGATGTACGTTAACTCTTGAGTTTCTTACTTTAGTTTTAGGGACATTTAATAGAGGAGCTCGACCTTTTTTCTTGTCAAAGGACAAAGATTTCAGTGCCATAAATACACTTTAGAAGTTTTAAAAGCTCCTCTACAAGTAACAAAATATTTTGTTGAACTGGGAAAACTTGCATTTAGATTACTCCCTCCGTCCTCCATTTTCAAGAATTTTTGTCCCCACATGAAATCATGAATATCCTTTTTGGAAAAAACTTTGTCTCCAAAGGTTTTTTTGCCAAATTTTTTAACTAGTCATTTTATACTTGCAAAGCTAAATGTTAAGAAAGTGGATAACAAGAATATTTATGCATCTTTAATTTTTTTTTATATATATAAAGTAAACATTTTCTGAATGTCCCTATAGGAAATTTGGACATTCATTTAGGGACGGAGGGGGTACATTATTTCGACGATTGCCATCCCCAGGAGGGGACTTCAGATTTTGAGACCTATGGATATAGTGCTCATGGTTTGGATATACTTTTTATAATTTCTTTCAGATGACTTTCAAAAAGGATTAAAAGTAATAAATAGATTTGCATTATTTGATTCATGTGAAAAACAATTTATACTCTTCAGTGCAGGCAAGCAGCTCTTCTGTACTACTGAGTATTAAAGTTGAGAAGAAATGGGGCAGTATCTGTCAACGTCTTCATCAATCTCAACCTTACGCTCAGATGTTACCCAAAGCACCTTACAAGCTTAGCAATCAAGTTCCAGCTATTGTAGGCTTTCAAGTTGTCGAGGACAGAAAAGAAAGTCTTGATCACACCATCAACATCAACATCAACAATGCCTCTTCTGCTGAAAGTGGATGCGAAAACCTTAAATCTTGCAGGTCAATGAATTTACAACATTACCCCTCTGCAAAAAAAATAGCTGAAAATCCTTCAAAGATAGATGAACTAAGTGTTCGGAGTAGCTTGTCCAGTTCAAGTGCTGCTGAGGATCGAGCATCTCCAATGTCTGCAAATTCAGTGACTACAGATTTAGGGTTGGGAGTGAATTCTGCTTCTTTAACCAGGGAACTGGAGGGACCCACACATCAAGCTGATATGAAATCTTCTTATAACTCAGGTGTTCTGGGGAGATGTGATCAGAAAGATTTTAAGATGCTTTATTCTGCACTTTCTACAAGAATTGGTAGACAAGAAGAAGCTGTGCTGGCCATTAGCCAAACAGTAGCTCGTTGCAGAACAAGAAATGATAAGCGGCAGGGAAACCGAGGTGATTTATGGCTTATTTTTGAGGGACCCGATAAGATTTCTAAGAAAAAAATTGCGGTTTCCCTTGCTGAAATTTTATACGGGAGCAGGGAGAACTTTATTTCTGTAGATTTAAGTTTGCAAGACTCTATGGATTCTCTACAAGTGAAGGGTTATGACGTAAATTTCAGGGGTAAAACTGTCGTAGATTATATTGCAGAGAAACTGAGGAAGAAACCTTTGTCTGTGGTTTTTCTTGAAAATATCGATAAGGCTGATTTGCTGGCTCAGAGTCATTTCTCTCGGGCTTTGAGGACTGGTAGATTTTCTGACTCTCATGGAAGAGAAATCAGCATCAGTAATGCAATATTTGTTGCTACGTCTAGTAATTCCATTGAAGAGGAAGATATTCTAAGATCTAAAGGCTTCCCATTCCAGATGTTAATTGGATTCGATCTTGGGGATGAGTTGTACACAAAAGTACAAACGACGAAACCCCAACTAGTGATCATGAACAAGAGAAAGCTAGTTGGAATAAGCGAAAAATTACAAGGGGAAAGCTTGGAAATGGCAAAACGGGCCCACAAGACTTCGAATGCATTCCTGGACTTGAACCTTCCTGCTGAAGAAACTGAAAACTCTGACACCGACAGCTCAAAAGCATGGATGGAAGATTTTCTTGGTCAGGTGGACGAAACAGTCATTTTCAAGCCGTTGGATTTTGATGCCATGGCCAAGGAAATAGCGAAACAAATCAATGAGTGCTTTCATAAAACTATTGGGTCGGTGGGTTTGCTTGAGATTGACTCAAAAGTAATCGATCAGATAGTTGCAGCTGAGTGTTTATTAGAGAAGAACGCGGTGGAGGGTTGGATTGATAGAGTAGTTGGCAGCACGTTTTTGGAAGCTCAAAAGAGGTACACCCTAAGTTCTCGGACTGTTGTGAAACTGGTTACATGCGAGGGGGTATTACCGGAAGAAAAATCACCGGGAATATTCCTTCCGGCTAGAATTATAATGAATTAATTAGTGATGCTTTTACTTGTAAGTAGATGTAAAATATAGCATTAGTTCTAAACAATATTTTTAGCCTGTTCTTCAATCCCCCATAAAACCCGTTGGGATCTTTTTTTCAGGTTCTAAATATTATATGTGTAATATATATGTTATAGATTTGTCCTGAACCAGTTTGTCTTCCTTGCAGGGAATTCTTTTCTCAACATATTTATGTTGTTGTAATTGTATATATAATAGTGATGTATTGTGGTTTTCATATTTCTCCCATCTAGTAATCTAGCAGGGCTGTTATGTGAACCGAGCAGCTTGAGCTCGACTCGAAAAAACTCGACTTGAATGAGCTCGAGTTGAAGCTCGAGCTCGAACAAGAATTTTAACTCGTGAAATTTTCGAGTCGAACAAGCTCGACTCATGAGCTCGACAAAGCTCGTTTCGAACTCGAGCTCGACTCGATAAACTCGATAAAAGCTCGAATTTTTCATTGTTTGTTATTAGCTCGAACTCGAACTTGATTCGTGAAGCTCGTCAGTAACTTGATTTTTTATTTTATACATTGATTTCATATACATATATTTATATATATATATACACATATATATATATATACACACATATACTCCCTCCGTCCCACCAAAATCTTATTTATTTTTTTGGTCGTCCACCAAAATCGCCAAAATAGCAAAGGAATCTTCACTATTTATCCCACTCATTCTCTCTCCTATTTCACTTTTACACTCACAACATTCTCTCTCCTAACTATTCCTCCCACTCATTCTCTCTCCTATTTAATTCTTCATACTCACAATATTTTCTTTCACTTTTTCTCTCACTTACTTTTCTTGTCCGTGCCAGAAATTTGGTATCAATGTTGGTGGGACGGAGGAAGTATATATATATATACACACACACACATATATATATATATATATATATATATATACATATATATATATATACATATATATACATATATACATATATATATAGATATATACATATATATATATATATATACATATATATATATATATATACATATATATATATATATGTATATGTATGTATGTATGTATGTATGTATGTATGTATGTATGTATGTATATGTATATGAAATCAATATATAAATTTAGTAAGCTTCATCTTATCAGCATATATACATATATATATATATATATATATATATGTATATATATACATATATATATATATGTATATACACACATATATATATATACATATATATATATATATACATATATATATATATATACATATATATATATATATATATGTATATGTTTGTATGTATGTATGTATGTATGTATGTATGTATATGTATATGAAATCAATATATAAATTTAGTAAGCTTCATCTTATCAGCAAAAAAGCTTCATCTCATCAGCAAAAAAAGCCCACTAACAATTCAAGGCCCATAATTCATTTATTATGTAAAAAAAGGCCAAAAACTCGAGTTTGACTCGTTTGAACTCGAGTTCGATAACAACTTGAACTCGAAATTAACTCGTTAAGCTCGAAAATTTGTTTCCAAAAAAAGCTCAATCTCGAACTCGGATCGTTTAAGCTCGAGATCGACTCGAGAAGCTCGCGAACAACGAGCTCGAGTTCGAACCACCGATTGAACTCGAACTCGAACTCGAGAAAAACTTGAACTCGATAACTATCAAACGAGCTCGAGCTCGAACTCGAACGCAAAAAACTCGCTCGAACTCGCCTCATTTGTTTACAGCCCTACTCCCATGTATATGGGTCAGTAGTAAAGTGCTACACTTTACACTTTGAACCCATTTTAAAGGAGATAATTGCAAACTAAACCTTGTACAAGTTTTTCCATTGAAATTTAAACATTGTACAAATAATAACTGCATAAAAAACCTTGTACGCAAGGAATTTTACTGCAATTTAAACCTTCATCCAGTTAGTCATTAAAAAATAAGTTATAAAAGTGCACTTACACCCCCTAAATTTATCAAATTTGTAACGTTCCTCAAAACAATTACCCCCATTCCTAAATAAATATCTATTTTTAATAAAAAAAAATATCCCCCCAAAAATATCATATCGTTTTGGTATATCAATTGTCACTATATATTTTTTCGCAATTTATTTTTCATTATTCATTTTATACTAATTAAATTAATTTTTTAGAAAGTGTATAACAAGAATCTGTATACATCTCTAATTTTAGATAGTATAAAAAGTAGATATTTTCAAAATGTTTCATAAATAAAATTCACACATCCATATATATAGAGACGGGGGTTGTAGTTTTTATTTTAATAACCAATAATATGTTAAAGATACAATATACTTCATCCGTCCCAAAATGTTTGTCCCATTTGATTTTTTTGTTGAACTTTGACCACAAGTTTATGAGAGATTAATCATGTTCATGAAATTTTAAAAGTTGTTGTTGATAATATTATTAATGGTGAATCAATAGAAATTTTTATAATTTCATGAACATAATTAAATTGTCATATATTTGTGGTCAAAGTTCAAAAAAAAAAATCAAATGGGACAAACATTTTGGGACGGAGGGAGTATAAAAATAGAATCTACTCATTTCAAAAAAATACTTATTCTTAGAAAGTTATGAAAAATATGATGATGATATTGTTAATTGATGCATCAATAACAATTTTAAAAATATCATAAAATTTTATAGTCTAGTTCATTCGAATTGAATAATATGTTATAGTAAAACTATATTTTTCTGTAACAACGGACAATATATTCAATAATAAAAAAGATAAGACTATTGTTACATTCGAGGTAATTTTTTTTTCCGAAGTATGCAAATAGTTGTGAGTGTCTTAATCTTTATTGAATTTATTTGACTTGAATATTGCTACAAACTAATTGGCGTAGTAGACGAAAAATAGAATAATACCAAATTAAGTAACCTCTAATATTATGGCAACGGATTGAATAATCACTCAAAATTATTAAACTTTTATGAATAGGTTGACCCATTTTAATATTTTTAAAAAAAATTTGAAAATAAGAAAAATAATAAAATTACTTCATTCGTCCTTTAAATTTAAGCCAAAATCTTGCAAAAAACTAGTTTTTTCGTAACATAAGAAAAAAACTAGTTTTAAAGCACTAAATTTAACTAATAAGAGTGATGAACTGTTCTGAAAACTAATTTTTTTATAACAATTTGAAAAAAATTAATTTTTCACAAGAAATACTCTAAATTTAAATGAATGTCTATGATCCTAAAGAGACATTTGGAAACATTTACTTTTCATATTATTTTAACTCAAATATGTATGTGTGTGTGTATATATATATATATACTAGTACATATGCCCGTGTCCGAGGACACGGGTATTTTTTTTTTAATTAACATAAACATTATAGTTACAAATTATAGTGATGTATGAACATAAACATTATGCCCTTGTTTACAAAAAGATAAGACATAAATTAACATCTAATTTATACTATAGATATAAATTACCAATTTTAACCTTTTGATAAATATTAAATTTAATTTCCTTGCCAAAGTTAAAAAGAAAAAAGAAAAAATCATTGACATTGTCTTTTCCAGATTCACTTCAATCCTAAATTCCAACCAAAACCCGTGTTCCAAACAGGCAAACATCCAAAGAGGGTTATTATGCTAGAACATTTTAATTAATCCACCAGAAACCATCTGATTACTCACCCCTAACTCCAAGGTCATCAAGTTGAAAAAGATAAAAGAAAATCAAGGAATAATCCTTAATCTTTATACATACACATACGCATACGCATAGACACAAAAAAGAAAAAGTTTAATAAGCAAAGATATTGATATGGAGGAGTAGCAAACAGAATAGACGGACTTATGATGAGAAGCTTCAAGCCGGCGGTGGTTACTGGAGAGGAGAAGACTTGGTGCCGCCACACCTGTAAGATCTTCCGCCAAAATCTTACACACCCACCACAGATTTACCACATGGAAGTTCAAAAGAAACAATTCTTAAATAAACAATTCTCAAATTCGAAGTTTCGAGCCCTAACTCGCGGATTTTGGCTTTAGATCACGAAATTGAGCATAAATCGAAGGAAAGACTCACCAGAGATATAGCTTCTTGTGATTTTGGCATGACGGTTTGCGTTGGTGTGGTAGAGAAGATGAAGAAAAAATGGTTGCAGATGGTGTGGAGTAGGAGAAGGAGAAGCTGTTTGATTTGAATTTGAAATTGGAATGGAAGAGAGAGAAACGTGAGGGTATGTGTGTGTGTAAAAAAAAAAAAAATTTTTAAAGGAAGGGTAAAATGGGAAAGAGACAAAAAAGTGGGGACAAAATGGTCAAATGGACACTTGGAACTGTTCATGGAACAGTGCAACACCGCTGCTCCTTATACTATACTCCCTCCGTCCCACTATAATATGTAAACTTTCTATTTTGGGCATCCCACAATAATATCTAACTTTCCCAAAATGGAAAGGAATCTTTACTATTCCCTCCACTCATTCTCTCTCCTACATTATTTTAATACTCACATCACCATTATAATTTACTATTCTCTCCACTCATTCTCTCTCCTATTTTATTTTCACACTCACAACACTTTCAATATAATATTTCCTCCTTAATCCCCGTGCAAAACCCAAAAGTCCATAAATCTATGGGACGGAGGGAGTATATATATATATATATATATATATATATATATATATATATATATATATATATGGTTTTGTTAGGATACCCCCTTCAAGAGTATCTTAACAAGTGGCCCATTATTTTTGGACAAAAATGTCTCTCGTTTCTCAAAGCAACCATCTATATGATGGGGGTAAAATTGTAATCATCAAATAGAGAGAGAGATCTCTCTTATTTAATACTAACTCTCTCTCTCTCTTATTTAATACTAACTCTCTCTCTCTCTCTCTCTCTCTCTCTCTCTCTCTCTCTCTCTCTCTCTCTCTCTCTCTCTCTCTCTCTCTCTCTCTTATTTAATACTAACTTTCTCTCTCTCTTTGATGATTACAATTTTACCCCCATCATACATATGGTTGCTTTGAGAAACGAGGGACATTTTTGTCCTGAAAATAATGGACCACTTATTAGGATACTCCTGGTGGGTATCCTAACAAAACCCATATGGATTTATATATATATATATATATATATATATATATATATATATATATATATATATATATATATATATATATATATATATATATATATATACTCCCTCCGTCCCAATAAAAGCTTCACTAATTATTCAAAAGGGCGTCCCGTTAGAAGCTCACCTTTTTTTTTGCAAAGAATCTTTACTATTTCCTCCACTCATTCTCTCTCCTATTTTCAAATTACACTCACAACATTTTTTTTTCCTCCCATTTCCATAATTTGCGTGCCCACCCAAAAGGGTGAAGCACTTATTGGGACGGAGGGAGTATATATATATATATATACTATATAAAGTATAAAATGAAAAGCATTTTTTTTGGTAAAAATCATAGACACAAAGTCTTTAACAAAATTTATTAAAAATGGACATTCAATTAGGAACGGACCGGATAATATTTTGGAGGAACATTACCAATTAGATAAATTTAGAGGGCGTAAGTGCACTGTTATAACTTATTTTTTAACGACTAGTTGAATAAAAGTTTAATTGCAACAAAATTCCATGTATAAGATTTTTAAGCAATTATTATTTATACAAGGTTTAAATTGCAATGAATAAACTTATACAAGATTTATTTTGCAATTATCTCCATTTCAAAGTTTTATACTTAATATAATTGAGCACTCACTTGTAAAAGGTCCGGGAGCTGCCACTAGTTTCAACTCATATTTGAAGTTGTTTTTCTTATTAATTGTCATTTTCTATCAATTTTTTAAGTTGTACTTCCTCTTCTTTTGTGCTTTAAATGAACACAAAATCTGGGGAGAAACGCGTTTCTCCGTCGCTTATGGAGAAACGGGGCTTGTTATGTCGTGCGACATACCTAGCCACAAAAACTGGATATCACTTCATCTTCACGGATATCCGGAAGCTTTGGAAAGGATATCCGTAAGCTTTGAAAAGGATAAGAAGCTTTGAAAAGGATATCCGTAAACCAAATATTTTTACGGATATCCTTACAAAGCTTCGGATATCCATTTCAAAGCTTCGATATCGAAGCTGTAAGGATATCCGAGAAAAATACTTGGTTTCTGGATATCCTTTACAAAGCTTCTGGCTATCCATTTCAAAGCTTCTGGATATCCAGAAGCTTTGTAAAGGATATCCAGAAACTGGCTACTTACGTCGCGCGACATAATAAGCCCCGTTTCTCCATACGCGATGGAGAAACGCGTTTCTCCATACGCGATGGAGAAACGCGTTTCTCCCCAGACGCACTCTTAAATGAATATCGAGAAAAAAAATATTTGTTTTTCATCAATTTTTTTTCAACATTTATTTAGAGACAGAGGAAATATCATTTTTTTGAGCTGTATTGATTCCTGTGATTTAGCCATTGTCATTTTTTTGAGCTGTATTGATTCCTATGATTTAACCATTGTTAAAAATTTATCTTATAAATCAATATATGATTTAACCATTGTTAAAAATTTATCTTATAAATCAATATAAGTGACAAATTACTCTTATAATTCACTTATAAAAGATAAAGCAGTATTATAAGTCAATTATAAGAGCTAATTTGCAGTTTAACTGAATATAAGAGTCAACATTAACAAAATATTAAAAATTTTATTTTATTTTCGTGAAAAAAAGTGAAAAAAGTGACTCCTATATTTTAATTATAAGAGTTGAACTGGTCTTATATGTCAGCTATAAGAGCTGACTGAAATTTTGGATATGAGGGCAGTTCAATTTTTGCCAGCGAGGGGTGTATTTGGTATTTTGGATCTGGTGTGTCCTGCATTGGGTTTAAATCTTGCATGATAGGCAATAGAGGAAGTGGCCCTATTTTTTACTAATTCGTCCAAAATGAATGTCTATTTATTAAAAATTTATCCCAAAATAAATAGTTTTCTATGAAACTCTGTTTCAAAGTGATTTATTTTTCCATATTTCATTATATATGTGCAAAACTAAAAAAATTAGAAAATAAATAGCAATAATATTTATGCACCATTGCTATTAAAATTTATATAAATGTTAAACATTTTTCAGAATTTCTCTTAAATGCAAATAAATATTCAGTTTGGGTGAAAGAAATACTCCCTCCATCCCGGTAATTGCTTCACCCTTTTGGGGTGGACACGCAAATTAAGGAAATTGGTGAGTGGAGAAAATGTTGTGAGTGTAATAGTAAAATAGGAGAGAGAATGAGTGGAGGAAATAATAAATTTGAAAAATGTTGTGAGTGTAATAGTAAAATAGGAGAGAAAATGAGTGAATAAAATAGTAAAGATTCTTTGCCATTTTACGAAAGATAAAGCTTTAAACGGGACACCCATTTTAGTAAAAAGTGAAGTTATTAATGGGACATAGGGAGAATGTGTTTTACTCATTTTGAAATTGAATTATTGGCCTTTCAACTCAGGCTTGACTTTAGCTAAGAACTCGAATCAAACAATACTTGTAGCATTCATGATCGAGTAATGAACAAACACTCATCAATCCATTCATCTTATTAGTAGGTAACCCGTGCTCGACCAGCAGTAGGGGCCTCGGCCCTCAAAGACACGTGCCGTTGGCTATGCCCGTACGGCGGACGAGCCGTGATGAACAAACACTCATCAATCCATTCATCTTATTAGTAGGTAACCCGTGCTCTGCACGGGAAGCTAATTTACTAATATCATGATTTATTTTTTATAATATAGCTTTCGACGAAGTCTGGCTCCTTCTAACCTTTATACTTGGATAAAGTGATTGTAAGTGCCAGTCTTTGCTTTGACTGATCTTTATACTTGATCAAAGTAGTTGTAAGGGTCGAAGTCAGGCTTCAACCGTTCTAAGCTTCTTGAATTTGCAACGGACGAAGTTCAGTGAAGTGATGAGTTTTCATCGATAATTTCCGATTAACAATCGTACATAGTCAACTTGATTACTTTCTACGACTCCTGGGATTTATAGATTATCCCTTACAGACTTCCAGAATTTTCACAAAATGACAATAAAAAAGTTACAATAGAACTACAAATATGATGTCCCTGAGTTCCCTGAGTGTTGACGACGATCTCAGAAGTAATACTTCGTGAGATGATTGGCGTGCCATGGATGTTTCAGTTGTTCACCGTTTGGACGGGCTAGGTGGTAGGTTCCTTCTCTGACCACACTAGTGACGATGTATGGTCCTTCCCAGTTGGGAGAGAGTTTGTTTTGGCGGGCCTTGAGTCCCGTCGCTTCAATCTTTCTAAGAACATGATCGCCGACTTTAAAGAACCTTCTCTTCACCTTCTTATCATGGTAAGCCTTGGTTTTCTTCTTGTAGTTTTCCATTCTTAGCTGGGCATCCAATCTTCGTTCGTCTATAAGGTCAAGGTCGACCTGTCGGTTATGGACATTCTTTTCCACATCGTAGAGGGCAACTCGGTCCGTAGGAAGCTGAAGCTCGGCGGGGGCCATGGCCTCAGAGCCATAAGCCAAAGCAAATGGAGTTTCCCCCGTGGGCCCCCGGGTGGTTGTGCGAACTGCCCAGAGAGCCGAAGGGAGTTCGTCCAACCATCTCGTACTTCGTCCTTCGAGATTTTTGCACAGGGCTGACAAGACGAGCTTGTTTGCCGCTTCAGCTTGCCCATTGCCTTGGGGATAGGCAACAGACGACTTAGAATGTTTGACGCCCATTCTGTTCAATTCTTGCTCAAATTTCCTCGAAAACTGCAGGCCGTTGTCTGAAACGATTACCCTTGGGATTCCAAAGCGACACCATATTGAGTCATGGATGAAGCTTAGGGCATTGTTCTCAGTGATTTTGTTTAAGGCCTTGGCCTCCACCCACTTTGAAAAATAGTCAACTGCCACGATCACATATTTGACTCCTCCCTTGGCCTGTGGAAAAGGCCCAATCAAATCGACGCCCCACATGTCGAATGGCCATGCTGCTATGACCGGGGTCTGCTCAGTCGTCGGGAGTTTTGGAAGATCGGCGAAACGCTGGCAAGTGTCACATTTTCTTACGAACTATTTGGCATCTTCACGGAGATGGGGCCAGTAATACCCCATGGTAATCAACTTATCAACCAACGTATGGGCCCCAGGATGGCCCCCACATTCTCCTTGATGTACCTCAAAAAGCAATTGGACCACCTTATCAGGATGGACGCACTTTAGCAACGGTCTGGTGATAGATCGTCTATACAGTTCACCTTCTACGACCGAGAATCTGGCCGCCTTTCTCCTGACTTGTCGTGCCAAAACCTCATCATTTGGTAACTCATCCTTCTCAATAAACGCTTTTAGCTCGTCGATCCAGCACCTCGGTCCGTCTCCCATACACATGACCTTTACTCGTTCATAGGCCGGCTGGTCGAGGTAGGCCAAATGGTGGCCATGCTCGTCTTCAGGGAGTTGATCTGTTGCAAGCTTTGATAGTAGGTCGGTGTGTTCGTTGTCTTCTCTGGCTATTCTTTGGATGGCCCAAAACTCCAGCCCCTGAACTAACTCGCCGACCAAAGCATGATATTTCTGGAGGGTTGAGTCGACGACCTGATAATCGCCGCGGACCTGGTTCACGATCAATTGAGAGTCACAAAAAGCCGCTATCTTAGTGGTTCCAAAGCACTTTGCATATTCGATTGCCGCTATCAGCGCCTCATACTCTGCTTGATTGTTCGACGCTTGAAACTTGAATCTTAAAACTTCTTCAAAAACTGTGTTGCTTTCTGGTTCGACCAGCACGATTCCTGCTCCACTGAGGTCCTTTGTTGCCGACCCATCTGAATAGATTTTCCAACATCCCAGAGGCAAAACTATTTCTACTGGCTGGTCGCTAACCTCTTTGCCCTTGCTCATTTTTGGTGGCGGCCGTTGATCGTCGTCGATGGTGAATGACGTTTCAACTAGGAAGTCCGCCAAGGCCTGTACTTGTAAAGTCTTTCTTGCCGTATAACGGATGTCAAATTCTGTCAGCTCAATGCTCCAATTCAGTAGGCGGCCTCTCAGGACGATGTAAAATTTTCCGGAGTGGGGCATTGGTGTAAACAACGATTGGGTGGGCGGAGAAATAAGCTCGTAGCTTTCGTGCTGTGATGACGAGAGCATAAGCAATCTTTTTCGCATTGAAGTAGCGGGTTTCTACATCCGACAAGGCTTTGCTAACATAGTAAACTGGCCTCTGTGTCCCATCCTCCTCCCTAACCAACACGGCAGCGACGGCTTTGTCACTCGCCGAGAGGTAAACATATAGATCTTCCCCTGCTACGGGGCTTTGGAGGAGTGGTGGGGAGCCAAGATACTCTTTTAGCTGGCTGAATGACTGGGAACACTCTTCCGTCCATTTGAAATCCTTAGCACCTCGGAGAGCTTTGAAAAATGGAAGCGATCTCTCGGCAGACTTGGCGATAAAATGACCTAAGGCCGCTACTCGTCCATTCAAGCGTTGAACCTCCTTGATGCTCGTAGGTTCTACCATGTCAACTAAAGTCTTGATTTTTTCGGGGTTGGCTTCGATTCCCCGGTGTGAGAGCATAAATCCCAAGAATTTTCCTGCTGCAACTCCGAAAACGCATTTGGCTGGATTGAGGACCATGTCATTTGCTCGTAGATTGGCGAAGGTTTGATGTAGGTCGTCGACATGTTTCCTTTTCTTGGACTTGACGACCATGTCGTCGATATATGCCTCCAGGTTGTCTCCGAGCTGGTCCTTGAACACTTTGTTGATCATCCTTTGGTACGTGGCCCCAACGTTTTTGAGCCCAAAGGGCATCTTCGTGTAACAGTAAGTTCCCCCCGCGGCCTGAAAAGCCATCTTTGGTATATCCTCTTCGGCCATCTTGATTTGATGATAGCCAGAATACGCGTCGAGAAAGCTTAAGGTTGTATGACCGGCCACAGAGTCGACGAGCTTGTCGATTCTGGGCAAGGGGTAACTATCTTTGGGGCACGCCAAGTTTAGGTCGGTGAAATCCACGTAAAGTCTCCACTTCCCATTTGGTTTCTTTACTAGAACAACATTAGCCAACCAAGTCGTGAACCCAACATTCACAATAATTCCGGCGCTCAGTAACTTCTCAATCTCCTGTTTGATGGCGATCTCTTTCTCCGTTGAAAAAATTCTGCACCTTTGTTCTTTGAACTTCATGGTAGGGTTCACTCCAAGCCTATGAACCGCCACGTCTTCTCTGATACCCTTCATGTCTTCCACTTTCCAGGCAAAAACATCGAGGTTCTGTTTGAGTAGGGAGATTATCTCTTCCCTCTCCTCAGTGGATAACTGAGACCCCAGTTTGATTTTCTGCTCTGGATAGCTTGGGTTGATGATCAGTTCCGTTAGCTCGTCGGCTGGCTTCATCTCAGGGGCGTCGTCCCTAAAGTCCATGGATTCAATGACAATTTCTTTGATTTTTCTTCTTGCCTCAAGGGTCAGATCTGGAACCTCGTCCTCAATGAGCTTATCTAGCTCGGCCCCCGATTCATGGGCGGTCAAAAGTTGTGGTTCAGCCGCTTGATCGTCCATGAATATTTCAACAAAGTCTTGTGGGTCGTCGACGCACTTGATGGTGGAGACTGTGGCATATGACGTCGTCGTTTGCTTGACAGATTTGGAAAGCTTCACAATGTGATTTGGGTCGTCTATTTCAATGGTCCGCTTTGCTTTCAGCACATGCTCTAGGAATTCTGGGGCCGTCCCCAACACACATCCAACTCCAGCATGTGTAGGAAATTTGACTCGTTGATAAGGGACCGAGGCGACGATCCCCAAAGCGGCTTGGCCAGGTTGGCCAAGGATTGCGTGGTAGTCACTGACGACGTCAATCACAATAAAAGTGACAGTTTTGACGGTTCTTAATGGGTGTTCTCCAATGTCAACAGGAAGGTCAATTTGGCCCTTTGCGTCTACTCGGTGGTTGGTGAATCCCTCTAGACGACCTAAGTAAGGGCTTAGGCGGCTGTCGGGTAGACCCATCCGTTGGTAGACGTTGTAAAACAAGATGTCCTTGGCCGCTTCAGTGTCGATCAGAATTCGTCTGGACTCACAATTGTCAATGAGGCCGGGGATGACCAGCGTCTGTTGACGAGCCAATGGGTTAGCTGCTAACTCGTAGGGAAAAAAGCTTATCACGTCGTTTGGAGTCTCCGACTTCTGGGGAACATGAGGGGCTTTCTTGAGATGGTAGATTGCGCTCTTGATTTGATTCTTGCTCGTCTCTTCAGAAATAACCAAGACCATCCTTGGCTGCCTCTCCGGAGGGCCGTCGTTAGCAACTCGAGTGTTGGCTGCTTGACGATCTTTCCTCACATATTCCTGGAGACGACCATCATCGATCCATCTCTGGATGATTTTCTTCAAACTGAAACATTCCTCAGTGTCATGTCCCTTATCTCTGTGGTATTCACAATATTTGTTCATATTTTTCTTCCCCTTCCCGTTGGGGTTCATTTTTGGTGCCAGTCCAAAATCAACATTGCTTAAGATTTCAGCTCGTGACACTGTCAGAGGAGTGTACGACTCTGGGACCTTTTCAGCCTTAACCTGTTTGTTCTTTCCTTTTTCTCCAGCCTTGTCCTTTTTAGATTTTGCCGTTTCAACCTCGTCAACAGCCTTTCCTTCTCTTTGCAACTTTCTCTCCTCAGCCTCGGCGACAGCATACGCTTTGGCGTAGAGATCTTTTCGGGATTTGGCTGGGTGGACTTGCAATTCGTAGTCTAGAGTGGAGGAAACAACACCGTGTCTGAAACAATTGATAATTTCCCTATCTGTCAGGTCTTCATCAATTTGGTCCACTAACTTCTTAAACCTTTTGAAATAGCTCATAGAGCTTTCGCCGGCTCCTTGTGAAATGTTACTGAGATCGTTGACAGTCTTACGACGATCTCCCGCCGTTGCAAACCTTCCCAAAAACTTTTTTCTCATTTGTTTCCACGATTCAATGCTTCCCTTAGGTAGGCTCCTAAACCATCGTAAAGCAGCGTCGGTTAGCGTGCTTGTGAGGGCCTTACACATGACATCGTCGTGGCCTGAGGCTCTTGCCACTACATACATCTGGGCTTCGAGATGTTGTATGTGATCAATGGCACTCGTAGAGCCGTTATATTGTTTCAAGTCGGGAAGTTTAAAGCCTGGTTCAGGAGGTCCCGTCTCTAGCATCCAAGGAGCCAAGGGATTCATGGTACCACAATCATCTTCTGAGTCGTCGCTATCCATCTTGTTTCGTTTCAATTCTTCCACCTGACGTTTGAGTCTCAAGAATTCTCTCATATCAACTTCTCCTGCTGGGCCGGCTGGGGGGATCCTATCTTGACGAGGCCCCCGGGCGACGGTATTAGATCGTTGTCTCTCTGTGGGAGCGAGTCGTCGTGAGATGGATCTCTCCCCTCTGAAGCTCGGCGACGGGGATGGTCTGTACGACCCGAATAGCTCTCGCTCGCGACGAGGGGGAGTTCGGGTTCTCTCCCTATAGCTCGGTGCCCGTTCGTTTCTCAACGAGGGTGTCCCTAGACGACCTTGAACCACTTGGTTCTGATTTGCTTCTGGGTTTTCGACTGCCATTACTCTGCGAGCGTCTATCTCCCCATCTCGTCGTTGCTGGGAGGCCGCTCCTTCACTACGACGTTGATTAATGTGTTCTCTGAGGTCAATCTGGGGTACCACTCGTTCTTCTCCAGTTACGACGTCATCTCGACGACCCTCTCTTCTCCGGTTCCTTCTTCTTCCCGACGAGACGGTATGGTGGGACGCCTGTGGGGCTTGTGGCGCTGCCATCTGGATGAGTTCATTCTGGATTTGCAGGAATTCTCGAAGGGCATTTGATCTTTCGACGAGGAAAGCAGCTCTGTCGAGGTGGGGGTTGGAAGGTCCTCCCACACGACGTTCAATAGCTACCTCAGGCCTCCTTTCCAGAGGAGGTCGTCGCTGCCTCTCTGGAGCTGGTCTCTTCTCCCTCCTTCTAGCTGTTTGAAGGTCTGTGTCATCAACCACCCCTTGTGACCTGGTAACCCTTAGATTAGGGTTCCTAGGTGGAGAGGGTGGTCTAGGGTTGTTGGCCTTGCGGAGGAGGAGGAGGTATATCTTGGTCTCCGGTGGATTTGCTTGCCGTGTGTCCATCTGACTCCATTTTTCTAGACTTTTTCGGCTGTGTTTCTGTTATTGAAGATCACTGACAAACGATTCCCGGCAATGGAACCAATCTGATCGCGCAGGAAAGCGTGTTAGGCTCAGTTCTTGGGTCCAGCGAATGATTGAGCTAGCTTCGTGATCTGCACACCAACAGAAACAACAGTGAAACTGCGCCGGGGGTCTTCCGGCAAGCCCCTCCGGCGTGAGAGTAAGATGATGGACTGAAAATATGGTGTTAATGGTATGGAGAGTGCAAGAATATGTAAATATGCAGTAAAGCATTACCTTTGTCAATGATACTATTCTCTTATTTATAGTGGAAATAGTGATATTAGGGTTTTCATTAGAATCGTTGGATTGGATTGATACCAACCGTTGGATCAGCGTTGTCCCCTAGATGTACACGTGTCACTCTGGGGTTGGTCCGCCTAAATAAGGACTCTGCAACACCTGACACTGATAAGTAGCTTAGCTTATAAAGGAAAGTCAACCTGCACACCTTTTGGTATTATTACTGGTTATACGATTGCACGTGTAACAAGGCACTGTAGCAGGTCTGACATTATCCCAAATTAGCTAATTAATCAAGCTTGCTGAAGAAGCTTAATAGAAGGGACGACCTAGAGCTGTACGTCCAATTAGGTCGTCTCTTTGAGAGGTGACTCGTCGAGCGCGCGGCATTGAGAATTGGTCGTTCAATGACGACGCTCACTGTTGAAAGGGATAAGTTTGGCACGGCTGGAAGGCTCGTCATTAAGTGGTTCATGGCTCATTGACGACGACCTCTTCTTGACGTATCGACGGGCTAAGGTCAAAACCTTTGCTCAAGGGTATATTGGCTCGTCGCTTGGATGGGCTTGGTCGCTCAGTGGCGACGATCGCCATCCGTTGTTGGACGGGCCATAACCCAGATCTTGATATGACATCTCGTAGTTGATCCTTTGGTGGGCCTGCTGGGCCCATAGCTCGTAGAAAAGTATTGGGCTCGGCCCATCACAGATTATTCCGTTCATCTTTCATTCTAATTTCTTTCACTTTTGAAAGGATTGTGTAGGAGAGAAAAATTTTAAAAATTTCCTTGCACTTCTTTCACTTATTCCTAAAATAACTCCAGAGCAAACCCTTGGAAGGAAAATATATCAGACTTCTTCATATTGCCTTTCTTTTCTCTCATTTTTTAAATTTGGGAGTGTGCCCGAAAAGTTTGAGGAGAAGAACATAACGAATCGAAACTCACGAGTCATTTTAACAATTCGACCAAACTTAAAGGGCCTAAAGAGACCAAAACGGCTGCAAATTAATCGAACCACCCCCAACTCAAACAAACAATCCCCTCCCTCCCCCGCCTGTCGTCTCTCCGACTGATCTCTTCGACGACTCAACCTTCTAATCCATGTCCGAATCAACCTAACCGTTGATTTCTCTCTCTCTCCTCTCCCCGATCATCCCTTTAGCTTTTCTCTAGATCCGGCACCGTATGGATATGGCTGCAACAATCTCTTCGAACCCCCGCTCCGTCGAAGAGATCTTCAAGGATTTCCTCGCCCGACGTTCCGGCATCGTCCGCGCTCTTACCTTCGGTACTTCCATTTTTTATATTTGCCTCTATAAACCCTAATCTGTTTCATTATTTGATTTCTGTAATTTCAACTCTGTTAATCTAACTGTGTCCTTTTGTTTTTTCTTACGCTCAGATGTCGAGCAGTTTTACTCAATTTGCGATCCAGGTTCATTTCTGCATTCTTGAAGTTCTCTTGCTTGCTAGGTGTTTTTAGCGATATTGTTCTATGTATGCTATATTTTTCTGATTCTAGTTGTAGGCATTGGAACAAAAATCAATATTTTTTAAGAAACTCTGATGGAAGTTTGTTGGTTTTAAGTTAATTTGTTTGATAAACCTGCTAGCTAGTGCTATGAGGGGAAGTTGTTAAGAATTTATCTCATTTGAGAAATTTCCGTTGGGAATCCTTGCAATGCAAAATCTTTTATCTATGTTAAGTTAGGAGGAATCTGGTCTGCATGGAATGAACACTCATGCTAGCCCATTTGACAGAATGTTTTTGTAATCTGGAATGGAAAGCTCATTCCATGAGGAATGTCCATTCAAGTAGAAAGCAGACCATTTCATCTCTTGAAGCATTGGGTAGTCTTAAGAAAGCTAGAATGCCCTTTCCATTTTCTTTGTACTTACATTTACATTTTAGTATTAAAGTTGTTTCTGTTCAAGCTTCTGTATTAAACCAGCCCTTACTGTAGTGAAATGCTGACATTGTGGGTGTTGGCCGGGGGGGGGGGGTGTTAGGTTAATTTCCAATTGTTTAGCTGCTAGTTCTTTCGTTCTATCCTCAGGTGAAAGTTATTCTTGATTTACTAAATTTTTAATAATTTTAGTTATGGATTTTCTCTATTAATAGAGAAGGAGAATTTGTGTTTGTATGGACATCCAAATGAGACATGGGAAGTTGCACTGCCAGCGGAGGAAGTTCCTCCTGAGCTTCCCGAACCAGCTTTAGGTATTAATTTCGCAAGAGATGGGATGCACAGGAGAGATTGGCTGTCTTTGGTCGCAGTTCATACTGACTCGTGGTTACTTGCTGTAGCCTTCTACTTTGGTGCTCGCCTTAACAGGAATGAGAGGTAAATCTTTTGTGTCATTGCTTCAACCTTTATATTCCAATGCTCTTTTCAAGTTTATAGAGAAGCACATAAATTTATCTAAACATGTTCAGACTCTCATTCTCTGTTTTGTTCAGAAGACATCGTGTTTATGTTCTTGTCAAGATCTTTATCTGTTGACTTATGGTTAAGTTGGTAAGGTCAATGTATCTCTTGTTTCTTGATGCATAATCGTTAGTATAAAATGTCAATGGTTATAGCCCAAGCATTCTAAAACTCTCGTTTTCATTGAGGTGCTTTATGTTGCTTAACATAGCTTGCATTTTGTTGTTGTGACACGCCTCCTTATCAACCAATAGAAACATGTGTGAACGAGAGTTTTGTTTCGCCATGAAGAGGGTATATATGATAAATGTGCTCATTTTGGTAATGCCTTCTCTTTAATTTCCTTCAGTTTTGAAAAGGTTTACTTTACTTGCAGCCACCCCTCTCTCCCCATAAATATATTAACATATCGACAGCCTGATGTTATAATCCTTGCGTTGTTTTTTGTGATCCTAATCGTAGGTTGTGATTATAATAAGGTGGTGTAGAAGTTCAGAGAGAGAGAGAGAGATAGAGAGAGAGGGAGGGAGGGAGAGAGGGGGAGAGAGAGAGTCCTGTGAATTCACAAATACGTTTGCCCAAGGCTAGAGGGAAAATGATCGTGGTAATACTTTGGTCCCTTTCTTGTTGTGAATACATAAATAAGTTAGGCCAGGGCATAGGTGTCAATAGCACAAGGCAAGAGGCGGCCTAGTCTCACCTGAAAAAGTGAAAGGCGAGGCGAGGCGAGATGCATGTGGCAAATAGGCAATCCGGAAATATAAAATAAAAACTACTCCCTCCTTCCCGGTTTAAGGTTCTTACTTTCCTTTTTAGTCTGTCCCAGATTAAGGTTCTTACTTTCCTTTTTAGTCTGTCCCAGATTAAGTTTCTTAGTTGCTTTATTACTTAAAATGGACAATGGGACCCACTTGTTATTCTCACAACAAAAACTCCCTACCCCACTTTCTTTTTCCTACTTTACTTTTCTCAACATTTACTTTTTATTAATATACGTGTAAAGTCAAACTCAGAACATTAAACCGGGATAGAGGTAGTATATATATACATGTAACTTATATGCTAAGCTTAAAACATGTTATGAACTGAAATAAAAACTAAATAAATGTCATTATTCGATATACAATAACAATTCAACAATAATTTCTCATTGATCTTTGCATACAAATTAAAATTCATAGAACAGGAGACTGGAAAAGAAGAAACGAAAATCAGAAAACAAAAAAAAAACTTTCAAAATGGAATAACAGGGGCTGAATAGGAATTAAATGGGAGAATGGTGCTCAAAATGTCAAAACGAACCTCTAATACGCTTAGTTGGCTGATCTCGTCAAAAATAAAAATCAGAAAGGGAGATGAAAGGAATACAAATGGAGAAGAGAACAATAAGTATCATAACTGTCTCACAAAAACAACGCAAAAGATGCACAGAAGAGTGCAAAACGACGCAAAAGACGTTGCTGAGGTAACTATTCCGCCCTTCGCGCCTTTATAAAGAGGTGACGCCTTTTGCGCCTCCCGCCTTATGCAAAGAGGTGACGCCTTAGCGAAAAAGGCTACCACCTATCTGCCTGGCTGGAGAAAGGCAACTACCCCTGAAGGCGGCGGAAAAGGGGAGGCGGGCGATGCCTTTGACAACTATGGGCCAAGGATAGAGGGAAAACTGGTATGGTACTACGTTTGTCCCATTTTATAGTTATGCATTCAAGGGTTACAGTTCTACAAGATGGATTATAATGTAGTAAAAAATATGATGAAATGAGAAGGAAAATAATTTTTGATGTTTGTATATGTGTGCTTGTTAATAAAAAAAGTAATAAACAAACATGTATAATACTCCCCCCGTCCCTGCCGAGTGGATACTTATTTCCTTTTTGGTCCGTCCCAGCCCAATGGAGACTGCCCAAAATGAAAGGGAATCTTTACTATTTTTCCCACTCATTCTCTCTCCTATTTTACTTTTACACTCACAACACCAATCAAGTCACTATTCCTCCCACTTATTCTCTCTCCTATTTAATTTTTCATACTCACAACATTTCCTTTCATTTTTTTATCTCTCTTACTTTTCCTTAATCTGTATACCCAAATTTTTGGTATCCACTCGGCTGGGACGGAGGGAGTATATGTTTACTATATAGAGGAGCAATAGAAAAAATCGAGAACATGGGGTAGAAAAAAGTCAAAGACCGGAAAAGAGTTTTTAACAAAAAACGAAGGGGAAAGAAAACGTAAAAGGGAGAAAGAGAACCTTACATCCTCTCCTAGCTGTCGATGGTGGCCGCCGACCGGTAGCCTGGTCAACGTCGTTTGTCGGAGCTAGTGGAGTCAAGGTTCGACCTCTAACCCTTGGACTTCTCTCTTTTCTTCTCGATTTGTCAGGGGCTAGGGCACAACCTAAAAGCCGACTGCAATTAAAAAAAAAAATAAGAAAAAAAGACGTTCGGCGTCAAAACGATGGAGCCTCAAAATGTTTTCCACTATCACGCCTTTCCTAAAAGGCAACACTTTTTTTGCTTCTCGCCCTTTACAAAAAAGCCTCGCTTTTTTTTTTTTTTTAAAAAAAAGCTACCTGTCGCCTGCCTAGTTGGGAAGAAGTGACAAACTCGAAAGGTGACAAAAAATGCGAGGCAAACGACACCTTTGACAAGTATGATTGTGAGGGTAGATGGTTGGGTATGAGAGAGAAAGCGAAGTGAGTAATTGCTGTGAGTATGACAAGCGGGTCCCATTTCCATTTTTTTGGGACTTTGCCGATTACTTTGAGACGAATAAAAGGTGTCTTTTTGCATATTGCTATGTGGCGGAGGGAGTATATAAGATGGATAATTCTGTAGTAAAGATTAGTGGTCAAATTGAAATGTTAATTATCTAAAAATTATTCATTGGTCATTAACAGGGACGAATATGAAGCTTCAACATTCATCCATTCACTATAATAATTTACCATTAAAGAAGACCCATGCAATTGAGAGCCATTTGCTCCAGTCTCCACCTTTCTGGTACGGCGTCACTGGCGCCCTACAAGAGCATATATCTCAGATGGCCTCAAGTCCCTTGAGCCATCTTGTTTAGCACCTGTCTCGATCCCTAATTCAAGTGTGAATATTTTGCATTCAATTGCAAATGAAGCACGTGTGCTGTCGGCGTGTGCATTACATTTTTTTTTTACTTTCACAGTGTTTTTTCTTTTGCATATATTGCTATTTTCATTCAATATCTTGAAACTCCAACCTCCTCCCCCCCCCACTTGAGATACTGGATATGTTCGTCTCTGGATATAGCTATCATGCTTTGGATTAAGTTGTTAATATCAACAACTTCCACCATTATGGTGAAAGGATTCATTTGGCTTTGTATGCCTGCCCTTGTTGATTGATGCTTATGTATATCCACTTCAGTATGTTTCATGTAGTTTGCTCAATTAATTCACTAGCTGAACATCTTAGTTCATGGTTTTATATTGGAGTTCTTGTTACTAGGTAACTGGATTGAATACCTATCCTGGTAATTCATGAGCATGCTCTAGTTGAAATAATGTTAATCCACTCAAACACCATCATTGTTGTTAATCTCTTTCCACAGGAAGCGCCTGTTTAGCCTGATAAATGAGCATCCCACAGTCTTTGAAGTCGTAACGGAGAGGAGACCCCCTAGAGATAAGCCTAGTGTGGATAGCGGAAACAAATCAAAGTCCAGTACAAAGGTAAGGTCTATGATCCAGTTAAACTCTTTATTATTACTCCCTCCATCCCTAAATGAATGTCCATTTTCCCAAAATGAATGCCCAAATTTTGGTGAAGTTTCTAAACCCTCCTTCATGAAACAAATTCTAATTCACATTTACACTCATGATGTAATATTGTGAGATCGTTAAGGATTTATATGTACGTATACTACTAAAAATGGTTAAGTCCAACTCTTTTCAAATGTCCCTCGAGTGAATTTCGGACATTCATTTAGGGACGGAGGGAGTATTATTTTGGAAAATTTGATTAATAGCCTAGGTTTGCTTTGGTTGCAGAGAACAAGTGAGGGACATACAAAAAGCAACCCCCCTAGGTTATATGAAGAAGAGAGTTATGTGGAAGATGAAGATGAACACGGGGAAACCCTTTGTGGAAGCTGTGGAGGGAATTACAGTGGTGATGAATTCTGGATTGGGTGCGACATCTGTGAGAGGTGGTACCATGGGAAATGTGTGAAGATAACACCAGCCAAAGCTGAAAGTATTAAGCAATACAAATGCCCTTCTTGCAGCACAAAGAAGGTGAGGCAGTAAGAGCTAATAAATACTCGTATCATATTTTGGTGCGTATTTTTAGATACTGTTTCCTTTTGCTTCTTTTATATTTTGTTCTTTAACGCTCTTTTAAATTTCTATGGATGTCACAAGGGTTGTTTACTATGGTTTTACTGCCCAGAATGTATGTTTCTATGTAGGCTAGGCTTTTGCTCAGTGTAGTATCTTACTTTCAGAAATTTCTTCTAGATATGTACTCCTTGATTTTTTTTGGAAGGCTTATTTGAAGCTGACTACTTCATTTGGTTCAATCTACCGTTCTGCTATACAATTTTATTTTGATGACCCTAATTAAATCTTAGGAAGTGTCGGCCTTTGATTCGACACTCGGGTAAATCGAGATGTGGATATAGTCTATACACACTTGTTGGGTATAACATTCGGCATAGCGGTTCTCCTCCCTTGGACCTTCCTTAAGTGGTTTGAGTGGAACTGATACAGTATGATAACACACAAGTTGTCAAGCGGGACAAGCATGGAGATCAAAACCTGGAGCTAAGTTAGGATTTGATTTTAACTAATTTGATTTGTTATTATTTTATTATTTTCGGAATTTATTTTAAATAGGTAATATTTTTATGATTAGAAGTAGATTAGGGTTTTATAATTTAATGTTTTATTGATTGATTAGGTTACTATATAGACTAAGGTTATTTTGGAAAGTTTTTGACTTGTTTTTCAAGTCCTAGGGTCACTATATAATTAGGCCTAATTGTAATTTCGAAAAATCAGTGGTTGAGGCTTTCTTTATCTAGGGTTTCTTTATCTAGGATTTGTAACCCATTGTTTCTGGTGCTTTTCGTTTGGTATCAATCTCAAGGCTTCATTCGACATTATTTGATATCAGATTCCTAGACGAGGGTATCGATATTGATGGCCGAACGAGGCCGTGGTGTTCGCGGCGGAAGAGATGTTCGTGGAAGGAACCGTGGAGCGGATTCCCATCAGGACGATCATCATCGCAAACGTGACCTACGTGATATTGAGGTAGACGAAATGCGAAAGCAGATTCAACAACTCCAGAATTTCCAGGCACTCGTGGAAAGGGCCATGATGCATCCACCGGCTATGGGTTCAGATTCGGAGGTATTATCCGAGGACATGGAGTTTCAAGAAGGGGTCACTCTCTTCAATCGGGGTCAAGAAATTGGGTCCAGAAATGTGGCAAATCCATCAAGGGATATCGATGCAAAATTCGAGAGTCCGGGGATTGAAGGTATGGCACACCCGGATGTATTTCGCGCCCCATTATCTATCGTTACTGTTGAAAGGGTTTTTGATGATCCATCATCACCCTTTGTTTTATCAGACATTTTTTATCAAGCGGGACAAGCATGGAGATCAAAATCTGGAGCTAAGTTAGGATTTGATTTTAACTAATTTTATTTGTTATTATTTTATTATTTTCGAAATTTATTTTAAATAGGTAATATTTTTATGATTAGAAGTAGATTAGGGTTTTATAATTTAATGTTTTATTTATTGATTAGGCTACTATATAGACTAAGGTTATTTTGGAAAGTTTTTGACTTGTTTTTCAAGTCCTAGGGTCACTATATAAATAGGTCTAATTGTAATTTCGAAAATCATTGGTTGATTATTGAATAAAAAAAATAAAGGAAAAGCTGAGGCTTTCTTTATCTAGGGTTTGTAACCCATTGTTTCTGATACTTTTCGTTTGGTATCAATCTCAAAGCTTCATTCGAAATCAGGGTCACACACACACACGGAAGAGCCGACAAAGGGCACCAATTCCTTGATTCTGCCAGGATTCTAACCTTTGATGATAATGTAGTTATCCTCTTACCATGCCCGTGGACCCCCGTAAGAGCTGACAAAGGGCACCAATTCTTTGATGGGTCTGTAGGGTTTGGTCCCCTTGGGAGTTAAATGAGTATATACTCTCTCTCTCTCTCTCTCTCTCTCGCTCTCTCCATGGAGAAGCATCTAGACAATGTGGTAGTACTACATTAGGCTCCGTTTGTTTAGCGTAAAACATTTTTCGGAAAATGATTTACGGCAAAATGTTTTCCGAAAAATGAAAATGTTTTCCGGAAAATAAGATAAAAATGAAGTTTTCCCCATTTTCTGGTGCGAAACAAACACCGAAAAATGAGGAAAATATTTTCCGGAAAATATTTTCCCCCTAACAAACGGAGCCTTAGTTAAGTGTAAGATTTCCAAAAAAAGAGACGTTTGCAATGCAAGCACCACACGTGAGTGTTGGCCCATGTAGAATGCCTAGTTTTCCAGTTGGGCATTGGGTTTGTTTTCTGGTCCCAACTCTCAAACCTAACCAATAATAAAAAAAAACACAACCACGTGCTCCTTTCAAGTCTATAAATATGTCACGTTCCTTTCTCAACTTTTATAAATTGAGTCCTTTCCTTTCATCTGAAATCTCCAAAGGTGGGTCGAGAATCTTTCTTTCTCCCTCAACAATAAACCCAAAAGAAAATTGAAAGAGAAGGCCCAACCATCGCATTTCGATCCTATTTAGGTGCATATGTGGTTTGATTTAAACCGTGGTTTAAGATCAAATCGAATCAAAGAATAAGTTTGGTTCGATTTTCAGGCATAAATAGTTTGGTTCGATCTCAAAAATTGGTAAATCACATAGCTTGGTTTAGTTTGTGGTCTGACCATTTCAGACCGAATCAAATCAAACTGAATCAAATCAAATCGCGATTTGAGACTGCTAGACTGAACCACCAAATGACACCTTCAAACCAAACCACCGGATCGAACCATCAAATCAAACCAAGACCGAACCATCAAATCAAACCAAAACTGACCGGATCAAACCAATAAACCGAATCAATATACCGCGTAAATTAACAACCATATATATATATTCGTATGTTGAGAAATATTTGTCGTTAGATTAATACAAAACCTACATTACATCATACGAATCTTAACCATCATTTTGCATCTTATTCAATATTAATTTAATCATTTGTTATTTTTATTAAAATACATAACTAATCAATTTATCTAAACGGTCAATTTTCACCGGAATCCGGCAAGTTTGGCCGGAATCCGGTCGCCAGAGGTCGGAATCTGGTCGCCGGTCCATGAACTTCGGACTCCGGTCACCGGCGGCCGCCGGAATGCAGTATTATGGCCTTAATTGATGTTATATTTTTGAAACATAATACAACATCATAAAAGGAACTTATTGAGCATAGATTTTAAAAAAAAGAAACTTATGGGGCAATGACCCATGTTTAAATCATTTAATATTTGAATTAAAAATGAAGGTGTAATTGGATATTATCAGTTAAAATTTTCTGAATAACCAAGATTTTGTACTCCAAATGTTATCGTACAAAACAAATACCCGATAACAAAGTGAAACAATGAAGCAATTAATTACTCCAATTTCTTTCACCTTTACATAAGTAAATCTCTAGCTAAAAAAAATATTATCTTGGAGATTTTAAAGACTCTACTTGGGATTTTCCTTTGGGACCTTTCAATCTAATGAAAAGTCTATATTCATCGTATGTCATTGCCGGATAAAGAGCAGGTTTTTCCTGCGTCACTAGCTCCTCCGCCGGTTGAATCACCAAATCGCTTTTGGGATTGTAGAAGTACGCAAGTGAGACTCTTTCTTTGTCTGAATTCACGATCACTCTATGCTCAACGCTTTTGTATATGGAGTTGCTTATTACCTAATTAACAAAAGTCAATATCACCTTAGTTAGTTAAGCAAATCGATTATTTATCATTGGATTGAACGCGAGGGAGAAATAATTAATAACGTTCTTGGAATATTAGAGTGAATGTTTACCTGAAGTTGGTCACCAATATTGACGATAATAGCATGGGGAGCCGGTTTAACGGTAATCCAATGACGGTCTTTCCTTACTTGAAGTCCATTGACATGTTCGTCGGGAAGAAGAAATGTCATCCCACCGGGATCCGAGTGAGAGGATAAACCAAGTGCTAAGTCCGGTTGAGGGCATTTCGGGTAGAAATTCACTCTAAGGCAAGCTCCGATATTGTCCCCTCCAAATGTTTTTTGTAGATAATTCTCTTCTAGCCCAAGGTTTATTGAAAATGCCTTCAATAATTCCCCACCCAATCTCACTATTTCATTTGAATATTCTTCAATTACTTCCCTAAATCCAAAATTATATATCCATCTATCAAAACAAAGCACACACATTTCTCTTTTATAAATTACTAGTAAAAGCCCGTGTCCGAGGACACGCGGTATTTTTTTAATTAAAAGTGAGGGCAAAATGGAAAAAAGACAACTTAGTGAGGGTAAAATGGGAAAAAAAAATTTGACACTATTCATATAACTATTCATCACACTTCCCTCATTTATACTATAGATAAAGAAATGCTTAAAACGTTGATTTGTTAACTTTTACATTTATTTTGCTATGGAGAAATAAATAAGTGCCGACAATATTGAACGCCAAGTTTAACCTAATCATTAACCTTTCCCCTCTCTCATTTTTTTCTTCAGAAAATTTTGGGGGAACTCTGTTTCCCCCAAACTTATAAAAAGTCTTGTTTTTAAAAAATTCAAGGCAAAAACTCAGTGTTTTAAGACATAAACTCGATGTTTTAAGACATAAACTCGATGTTTTAGTTACTAACCTTAACTCGGTGTTTTAACGCCTAAACTCGATGTTTTAACTTCTAGGTATTTTAACGTCTAAACTCAGTGTTTTAAGCTCGAAACTCAATGTTTTACGCTCGAAACTCAAAATTAGAAAGTGGACTTTTTATAACTTATGGAGAAACAAGTTTCCCCCAAAATGGACTCTTTTTTCTTTCCGGAAAGATGAGTTATAGAAGAACAAGACGTTATTGCCTTTTGGATATAATACAACAACAACATTATTTATTAGTTTTGTAAAGACTCTCACCTATGGTGATGTATAAGGATGGTTGAATATACGCATACTTGCCACTATAGAGAAACATACAAAGACTGTTTTCGGCTAATTCATAACACAATATTTTGGGGGAAACTAGTTTCTCCCTAAGTTATAAAAAGTCCTGTTTTTTTAAACTGATCTTATATTCGTCAAATATTTGCAAGTTGAAAAAAATTGGACTTTTTATAATTTATGGAGAAACTGATTTCTCCCAAAACTTACTCAATTCATAATGAAAATTGTGTCGAAAAATAAATGAATTGACTGATGTTTTATAATAAATAAGCGCAAACAGTTTATTATGTCATTTTGATTTATTTTATTATATTTCTAAGCCAAAAAATAGTGAGTATTTGACTTTATCATCAGAAGAAATGATTGAAACTTTTGTAAATGGAAACTTTTGCATATAATAAAGAATAAAAATACTTTCATTCTAGACATCCTTGTACATTAAGTTTGCTAAGATACGAGGCTAATTCAATTTAAAACCCTAAATTATGTAGTGCTTATCGAGTAACTTGTCTATTAATTACTACTCCCTCCCTCCCAGCAAACTGATACTTTTATTTTGACTCGCTCTTACTTTGACCAATAATTTATGTAAAAAATAATGATTCTAATAAAAATTTAAAAATTATTATTGTATCTCGATTGATAATACTTTCAATAACAATTTTTAAATTTTTATTAGGATTATTATTTTTTATATAAATTATTGGTCAAAGTAAGAGCGAGTCAAAATAAAAGTATCAATTTGCTGGGACGGAGGGAGTATATAGTTAGTCATTGCTTTGAGCAGTACTATGCACAATCATAATTAGCTTTAAAATCCGATTACAAAGGACACCTATAATATAGTATGATATGGGGCTATGGAGTATAATTTACTCCCTCCGTCTCAGACCAAGGGTATATGGGGGGATTTCACGCTTCTTAAGAAATTTTTTAAAAAATGAATAAAAGTTAAATGTGAGATAGGGAATAGTAATTAAATGTGTGGTAGGAAATATGAGAGATAATGTAAAAGTTAAATGTGTGGTAGGGAATAGGAGAGAGAATGTAAAAGTTAAAAATATTTAATAGGAGAGAGAATGAGTGGGAGGAATAGTAGTTAAATGTGTGGTAGGAAATAGGAGAGGGAATGTATAAGGATATAATGAATGGTTTTTTTGTAAATATATGAAGATGATAAGGGTATTAATATATTCAAAAACTATGTTATTTTTGGAAATGAACTTGATGGACGCCCAAAATGGAAAGAAGTGTCAAGTATAGTGGGAAGGAGGGAGTATAATTTACTACATATTTTTTGTTATTATTAAAAAAAAAATTACATTTATTTTTGAACGACCGGAAAAGTAATAAATTAATAAAATATAGTCCTCTCACATGTACATGTGCTTCACATTAGACTGAAAGAAGAAAGCGTCTTGAAACTAATCAATCTATTAATTCCATCTGCAACCACTTGGCAATAATGGATCCTTAATAAAGGAAAAAAAAAATAAAAATAAGAAGAAAATAGAGTTTGACATAAAGAAAAAGAAAAAGAAAAAAAAAGATTAATTAAAATGTGGAGTATAGGTTAATACCTAAGAGAGGTTGGAAGTGCAGGCCATTTGTTATGATCCCTTAAAGAGCATGGAAGATAATGAAGATAGTAGTAATCACTCCAATCAAGATTTGCACCCTTTTCTACCCCCAATCTGCTTCCATAACCTTCATACGTCGTAGGGGTATTTGCGTAAACTTGCTTGACCTCCATAGGCTGATGGAAGAACTCCCGCCAAACCTCCCTAGCCCGGTCTATAAGTTCCGGTCTAACTCCATGATTCACCACTTGAAAAAATCCCCACTCTCGACTAGCCACCGATATTTGCTCCATCGTACTTTGCTTTCTTTTTTCATCATCTAATAACCCTCCGAGATCAATAACCGGTATGTTAATGTCGACCCGAGGGGTGGTGAAGGAAGGCCGCTCTGGCGGCGGCTTTATGTAACGGTTTGGGATTGCGGTGGCTCCGACCGAGGATAAGGATTGGACACGAACTATAGGTTCCGGCCAGTCTTTGGGGCTATTCATGTCTAGGTTTGATTTTCCGAGGATGATTCGTATGAATATGAAGTAAAGAGAGAGAGAGAGAGAGAAGAGAGAGATGAGGTTTGAGCTTGAGGAGGATTTAGAGTGGTTGTTTAAAAGGGAAGTGGGGGAAGAGATCTAGTTGGATCGAAAGGGACGTTGTAGAAAACGTGAAATATGTGTGATAAAAAAAATGTGGAAATGATGGATGGTTGTTTATAAAGAAAACAATAAGGCCAACATCAAAAGAAAAAACATGCATGTCTTCTAGTCATATATCCCGCCGACTTGAAACTAGTAACTATTTTGTTGTCTTACTAATATTCTCTTACACGTGCCATTGACACGGTGATAATACACAAATTAAAGAAATAATAAAATTATCTTCCTCCCGTCTCAAAAATAAAAATAAAAAATTCATCCAATACCCTGATGATTACTTTGTTCCATAATCAACATTTGATGGAGGGTGGTTTGTTTGTGTAACTGTCGTAAAGAATATGAGGAAGTCGATTATCCGGGACCGTTATCCATTTAGGGTTAGTAAAAAAATATTTTCTTAATCCCCATTTTACCATTATTCTTTTTTCGTAACCCCAACCCAACCCATTAATCATATAAATAATTAATAATAATTATAATCCATAATCCATCTCCTATCCTATTTTTACCCAAGGTTCGAAATAAAAAACTTAAGTAATCATGACGAATAATTGATTTAGGTACAAACATTTTTCTAAAATCATTTTTTTTTGAAAGATTCTAAAATCGTTTAAAAACTTAATTATATACTCCCTCCGTCCCGCCCGAAGTGTCTCAAAATCATTCATGCACGGGAATTAAGGAATGAATATATATAATGCAAAAAGTGTATAGTGAAATAAATGTTGTGAGTATGAAAAGTGGTGTAGGATGGAGAAAGTGTGGTAGGGAATAGTTAATGGATATTTATTGTGAGTATGACAAGTGGGTCCCACAAATAAAAAAGTAAAAAAACTTTTCTTTTTTGGGTTGAGATATTTTAAATGGGACACCCAAAAAGGAAAGTTGGGACACTTCGAGCGGGACGGAGGTAGTATAATAGTAATTATTATATTAAGATACACTCCTTAAATAAATGATCCTAATAAAATAAAAGAGAAAAATAAATAAATCAAATTGGAATACACATAAATAAAAAAGAAAAAAAAAACCCAATTTAAATATTTTTTTGAAAGAAAGAGTATATATAAACCTTAAACTTTTTTTTTTTAAGGAATATACTAAATAATTAAAAAAAAAACAAAAAAAAAGATCATTTATTTATAATCGATTTTTCTGGAAAAAAAACTTAAGTTATCTGAAAAAAAAATAATAGTTAAAAAGGAAAATAGGAAGGAGAAAATGAAAAAGGAGGGCGGGAGAATTTGGGCCGTTGGATCACTTTTCTAACTTTAAATCTGAACCACCACTTATGTGGTAGATAATAATAAAAAAAAACAAAATAAAATTTCTAAAATCATTTTTTTAAAGATTCTAAAATCGTTCAAAAACTTAATTATATATAATAATAATTATTATGTTAAGATACACTCCTTAAATAAATTATCCTAATAAAATAAAAGAGAAAAATAAATAAATCAAATTGGAATACACATAAATAAAAAGAAAAAAAATACCCAATTCAAATATTTTTTGAAAGAAAGAGTATATATAAACCCTAAACCTTTTTTTAAGGAGTATACTAAATAATTAAAAAAAATAAAAAAATGATCATTTATTTATAATCGGTTTTTCTGTTTAAAAGAAAAAAAAAGGAGGCGGACAGTTATGGAAAAATATGGGAAGTTACGGACGGTTATGAGAAGTTACGGACGGTTGAAGAAGAAAGGAAGGATTTGGAAAGTTACGGACGGTTATGGGAAGTTACGGATGGTCATGAGAAGTTACGGACGGTTGAAGGAGAGAGGGAGGATTTGGAAAGTTATGGAAAGTTACGGACGATTACGGAAAGTTACGGACGGTTGAAGGAGTGAGGGAGGATTTGGGAAGTTACAGACGGTTATGAGAAGTTACAGATGGTTATGAAAAGTTACGGATGGTTGAAGGAGGGAGTGAGGATTTGGGATGTTATGGAAAGTTACGGACGGTTACGGAAAGTTACGGACGATTATGGAAAGTTACGGACGGTTAAAGGAGGGAGGGAGGATTTGGGCCGTTGGATCACTTTTTCAACTTTCAATCTGAACCATGACTTATGTGTGGCGGTTATATGACCTTGTATTGTATAATAGATTATTGCTTGCTGATAGATCTCAGGATTGGACTGCATTTCGAATAACATATACTCCCTCCGTCCCATAAAATCTTCCCCGTTTTGAGTAGTGCGAAGTCAACCGAGTACAACTTTGATCAAACTTTAATATCAATTTATTCATTTTAAAGAAATTTTAATAATTGCTATTGATAAATCATTTGATTATTTTATGGATAACAATTTTTAGATTTTTATTATGATAAGTAAATTGATATTAAAATTTGGTCAAAGTTGAACTTGATTGAACTGAGTTCGTAATAATCGAGTAAGGTTTTATTGAACGGAGGGAGTAATGATTAAGATTTTATCTTTCTAAAATTTAAGATTTTTGTTGATAAGAGTAGGGTTAAAAAGCAATCATATCATTATGACAATTTAACGGGCACAAATAAATTGTCTGCATAATCTGATTGCACGTTTCTGAATTTATGATGTAAGCCCTATTTCTTCCAAAAATTAATGGAATCATGTGTTTAGGATATTTTGTAAAGAGAAGTTTGAGTTGACATTTTTTACACTTGTAATCCTTGTGTCACATTTTAATTGAATAAGGTCCCTAACATCAATGTTTGTTAAAATAAGGCTAATTAATTAATGGCACATGTTATCCGATGCGCGTGTATATTTATCAGGGGTAAATTGTCTTTTGCCATCTGTATTTCTCCATTGTGGTGAGATTTAATTTAAACCTACATTTTTAATTAATTTGAAATTAATGCAACTTTTTAATAAATAGATTTAATTTGAGTGACAGTAATAATCTTATTAATTGTGATGGACTTACTATACTAATGAATGTGTACTCTCTTCGCCCCACGATAATCTATAAAATTTTTTTTTTGAGCGTCCCACAATAATTTATAACTTTTCTAAAATGGAAAGGAATCTTTACTATTCCCTTCACTCATTCTCTCTCCTACATTATTTTAATACTCACATCACCATTATAATTTGTTATTCTCTCCACTCATTCTCTCTCTTATTTTATTTTCACACTCACAACACTTTCAATATAATACTTTCTCCTTAATCTTTGCGCCGGACCAAAAATTTTATATTTCTATGGGACAAAGGGAGTATATAAGAAAGTTTTTCAAAATGTATAAAGATTTGTAGGGAACGGAATTAATTAAATTGTTATTTATGTAACTTTTGTAAAGTAGTATTCGATATTCATTCTTCAGAAAAAAGATCTATTTTGGTGGCTCGTGCAACGCCTTTACTTTGTGGTATAAAAGATTGAATTTCTTAAAATTGGAACATAACCATTGATTTTACTTTCCTTTTTTTTTTAATTCAATAGACAACCTAGACATGCATGCCCAGCCGATTCAGATCGGCGATTTCGATTCTGAACCGACGGTTCATCAAACCGGAGGGGATTGAATCATAATCGGACTCGATTTGGACGGTTCCGATTCACGGTTATGAACCGTCCGTACGGTTCCGGTTCACGGTTTGAACCGTCAATTAAAAAAAAAATTGTTATTTTAAAAATGAGGAAAGACAGAAACATTGGTGCGATCGCCGTAACTTATTGGTGCGGTCGCCCTAAGGCCCCTAACAGCCTAACTGTTAAAAAGTTAAATTTTTAACAGTTTTTTCAAAAAAAATTAATTTTTTAACAGTTTCTATTAAGTTCTATAAAAAAGCTAATTTTTTTTTTTTTTAAATTTGGATAAAGAAGACTATTTTAAACTTTTGTTTACTACATACATTTTTTTGCAAAAAGTTATACTACCTACGTCCCAATCTAAACGTCGCAACTTTCCTTTTTGGGCGTCCCACTTAAAATGTCTCAATCCCAAAATGGAAACTTTTTATTATTTTTATACTCTTCCTATCCCACTCATTCTCTCTCCTACTTTACTTTTACACTCACAACATTCTCTCTCCTAACTATTCCTCCCACTCATTCTCTCTCCTATTTAATTTTTCATACTCACAACATTTAAACTTTTTCTCTTTCCTACCTCACTTTCCATAATTCCCGCGCCGAGCCCATTTTAGGACATTTAGATTGGGACGGAGGGAGTATAAAAAAATTATGAATTTTGAAATAAATAAAACTTAACTTTTTAAAAAGAAACGAAAGTATATAAAAGAAAAAAGGGATGGTACCCTTAATTTTTTTTAATTAAAATAAAATTACAAAGAGGGGGACAACCAACCTTACTCTTTAATAAATAAGGGGGGACATTTAGGAGTCTTTACCTCAACCTAACTATTAAAATTAAATAAAAATAAACCTAATCTAAAGTCTAATCTATAAAATTATAATTAACTTACCTTATGCCTTATGGAGCGGCGTAGTTCATTCGGCAACGCTCCCCGATGTATCTTCATCAAAGTCCACCTTCTCCTCGGAACTACTTATTTTATCTTGAAGTCGTAGTTCGGCTTTATGCCAGTCGCCGAGCACCATTTGATATTCTAAATTATAGGGAGACAACATTGACCTTCGATCAGACAAGACACATCCTCCTACACTAAATACTTCTTCTACGGTGACGGTTGAGGCGTGTGCGGCTAGGATCTCCTTTGCTATCAAGGATAGAATAGGATAATTGTTCGCCCTTCGTGCCCACCACTTTACCATATCAAATTCTTCTATAGGCTCAAAAGAAGTGGTTAAATAATTTTCAAATTCAACATAAGTGGAGCCACCTCGTTGACGTTTTTGATTTCTAGAACTAATTAAATTATCTATAAAGTTATAAGGATCGCTATCATCATGAGAACTACTAGCACCTATATTTTCACTACTAGGATAAACTATATTACCAAAAAGATCATAATATTCTCTATAAAGTTCATATAAAATATTTTTAGTTCTAGTTACAACGTCTTTTGCCTTTGGAATAGGTCTATCTAAGTTAAAATCAATGCCGGTGGAAAATAGATTCTTATAATAATATTCAAGAATTTGTTCTAAACTATCTTCTCTTATCATAGGATCTAATAGTTTAGCTACTAAAAATAATGGGGAAATGTTCAAAAAATATTTAAGCCATTTTATTCTCATCATACTAATACATTCACCTAAAATTGGACAATCTTTAAAATGCATAAATATATACTCCCTCCGTCCCGCTAATATCCGCACTAACACTGTTTACGCGGGAATTAAGGAATATGATATTTTAATAAAATGTTGTGAGTGTAAAAGTAAAGTAGGAGAGAGAATGAGTGGATGGTGTAATAAATTATAATGGTGTTGTGAATATTAAAATAATGTAGGAGAGAGAATGAGTGGGGTTGGGTGAATATTTTATTAATATAAAGTTTCCTTTTTGAGAGTGTGCGAATATTAGCGGGACGCCCAAAAAGGAAAGTGTGCGGATATTAGCGGGACGGAGGGAGTAACTAATTTTAGCGGCGTGTTCTAAAACTATCGGTGAAGTGGGATAGTGACAACCGGATAATTGTACAGTAGCCTCTTTAAAAACTTTCAAAATTTTCTTTAAATTATGACAAACATCCCATTGATGAGACAATATCATAGTGGGATACTCAATTTGTTGAAAAAACTGACACAATAGTTCACGCAAATCATAAGAGTCGGATAACATTTTATAAGTGAAATTTCATCGGTTTGAAACATCTAGAGAAAATCTTTTAGGTGAAATATTATTTGCTTAACAAAATCTAATCCACAATTTTGTTATATTATGATTTCTCATTAGATGAGCAAGAACTTCCTTAATTGGGACTACATGTTCCTTTAAAGTTGATAAACCATCTTGCACACACAAATTTAAAATACGACATATGCACCTAACATGAAAAAATTTATCACCAATGAATGGTTGACAAATTTCAATGAGTGATGGTAAACTAGCAGTATTATTAGCAACATTATCAAATCCAATTGAAAAACTTTTGTGAACTAATCCATATTCTTGTAAAACTCTAGCAATTTTGTTACAAATATTTTGAGCGTTATGAACAGTATCAAAGGATTTATATGCAAGTAATCGTTTTTGTATTTTCCAACTACTATCAATCCAATGACATGTAGTTCCTATATAGTTATGAGTTTGCCAATGATCACTCCATATATCGGCACATATTGATAATTTTTTTGATAAATCTTTAAACGTATTAATTAAAGTTAATTTTCCTTGTAGATATTGAGTTTTAGTATCACGAGTACTTGTATTCTTATTAATTTCTTTAGCCGCGGGATTTAAACAAAGTTGTGTCATATTACTATAATGTATCATTAGCAAAATTAAAGGGTAATCCTTTAGCAGCAGTATATTTTGCCATTTCTCTTCTATAAGCTGCATTATCAAGTTTAAATAATTGCGAAGACGTACCTTGTGAGGATCCCGTAAATCCTTGTAGTTGTGTTTGATTTTGGGCATCTCCAACTTGGTCGGTGTGCTTTGACTCCAAGTGTCTTTTAAACGACCCATAACCACCTCCATGGGTAAAGGAAAATGTGGAAGTGCAATAGTTGCAATAAACAGTGTATTTGTTGGTACATTCAATTGGCACTTTTGTAAAGTGCACGGTCATGATGTCGGACCTCCCCGTGGTTCGACCTCCTCGACCTCGACCTCGACCTCGGATTTGACCACCACCTCGCGCTTCACTTTGGATTTGAGTGTTACTCCCTTGGGTATGACCACCCATTGGAAATATTGTATCAACTTCGTCATCGCTCAATTCGAGCGTTTCATTTGATTGTATATTATCCCAAATGGAATCATCGGCGGGAAAAATTGAATTCGTAGTTGGATTGTTAGTGGTTGCCTTCTTCTTTCCCTCTCGCACGAGATGAAGACTTTTTTTTTTTTTTTTGTGATCAAAATGAAGAGAAAAATAATTTTTTTTGTGTGAAAAAAATGAAATTATGAAAACTCTGAGACTTTGAGATAATATAGAGATTGAGATAGAGAGATTGAGAGAATAAGTTGAAAATGGTGTGAAAAAAATGAAGGGAGTGGGAGGATATTTATAGGTTAGAAAATGGAGAGAAAAAGTTAATTTTTTTTTCATTTTAGCCCCTAAAACGGCTATAAAGCCGTTATCTAACAGGAAACTCACCGGCGCCGTCGGATCAGTCAAATCAACGGCCCATATCAACTAGCCGTTATCCTCCGGTTCACGGTTCATGAACCGCCGGTTCACAGGTTTTGAAAAATAAAAATCGTAACCGGATCGGATAACCGATGGTTCGATTCAAAAGCGGTTCACGATTCATCGGTTGCGATTTTTCGCCCATTTTTGGCCGATTCAATTTCGATCCGAACCGACGGTTCAGAACGAACCGTTTGGACATGTCTATCCACACCCAAAACAAATTGAATTGAATTGACATTTCTTACAAGGGTTTAATTATTTATAAAAATATCATTATACATTTAATTTATTTTTTTCTAACACGTTTTTCACGAGAGAGATACTCAACAAGGAAAGAAACTAACAACAAAGAAACTAATGGCCACTCGTTATTAGTATTGGTCCCATCTTCTTGTTTACTAAAACAAAGTTAAACCAAAATGCCTGCTTGCTTTGCTAGTAGAAAGAAAGTGTCTTTTTTGGGGGGCCGTGTGCAACTTGACTTCTTTCCGCTAATCAAAATTACTCCGTTTTACTCCTTCCGTCCTATAACAAGTGACATACTTTGTCATTTTGGACATCCCACTAATAAGTCACACTTCCTAAAATGGCAAAAAATTTTTACTATTCCCTCCACTCATTCTCTCTCCTACATTATTTTAATACTCACAACACCATTATAATTTACTATTCTCTCCACTCATTCTCTCTTCTACTCAACTATCTACACTCACAACACATCAACCTTTTCACTTTTTCCTTAATTCCCGTGCAAAACAGTAACTGTGTCACTTGTTGGGGGACGGAGGGAGTATATGATTGTGAATTCACTAAAAATAAATTTAAATTTGATATAATATGGGTAAACTTCACACTTGGCAAGAAAAATTAAATAAATAGCTAAAAGTGAACATTCAACAAAAAAATTATTGAAATTAAAATCATGATAAAGATAATAGCTTTTTATTAGTTGTTTTAACTGAAAATGCAAAAAAAAAAAAAAAGTAGTTGTTTGTAATATCACATCTTACATATTTTTTTTATTTGTTTTTTGTAAATAGCATTTTTTGAGATAGTTTTTGATAAAAAAATCTTAAATAAAAGTGTTATAAATCAACTATTATCTCATGATTCACATCTATTATGATGTAATATGTTAATTAAAATTAATTACGTATATGCAATTATGTGTCACTAAAATTGCTTTAAAAAAAATTAAAACTCGTTTTGAGAATTGGGGGGATGGATAAATATCAGTGCTTCAATGGGCCGCTAGTGGGCTGGTGGCCCATATCATGATATCTATCTTCTGAGCACTGAGTTACTAGTGGGCTTACGTCTTGTTATCATCCTTTCAACATGGATCTCATCCAACTAATCTTGTCTCAAGTCCAACTTCAATGTTACGGAATTTGTGCATTCATAAAACCCTTCCATATTTACAATTTTCTTTTTGATAATTTTTGAGATGAGTACTCTTTTCGCCCCGAGACCCGAGTTGGTCTCTTTAAAACATGTATTTTTCTTATAGATTAGGAAAAACGTGTTTATAAATAGGTGACTTTCTCTATGGCTCATCAATCGAATTTAAAATGAGTTGATGATGGACTTGTTACCCGTGTTGGGTTTGAGCCGATGATAATTAGACGTGACCACGGTTAATTAACCGCGGTTAACCGGTTAATAACCGGCGGTTAACGAAGGTTAAAATCATTAACCGGACTTAACCGTTAACCGTTAAGTCACGGTTACGGTTAACCGGTTAACGGTTAACCGGTTAACGGTTAATCCGGTTAACCCGGTTAACCCGGTTAATAAACGGTTAATTATTTATTTATTTTTTTTTCAAGAATGTCAGATTTTTATCTAAAGTTAAAAAAAAATAACTTTTTAATAGTTTTTTGAATAAAAAGTTAAGTTTTTAACACTTTTTTTGAAAAAACAGTTAAATATTTAACAGTTTCTGTTAAATATATAAATAAAACTATTTTAAATAGTTGTTAAGACTAATATTTTTAGCAAAAAGTTATAGAAAAATAGGTATGAATTTTTAAAGAAATGAAAACTTAACGGATTTAAAAGAAACGGAAGTATATAAAGAAAAAACTTAACTTTTTACAGAATTTCAGATTTTTAATTAAATTTAATATTAAAATATAACTTTGAAATATTTTTTTTGAATAACCGACGGTTAATTAACGGTTAAGTTCTTAGGTTAGTGCTTAGCAGCGGTTGCCAGCGGTGATTATAGGAGTAAAAATTTCTTAACCTTTGTTAACCTCGGTTACACGGTTATCGGTTAGGCGGTTAAGGCGGTTAGACGGTTAACGGTTTAGGCGGTTAAAATCCGGTTATTAACCTTACGGTTAGCCGGTTAACGCTTAACCTTGGACACGTCTAATGATAATGCCGGCGTGTTAATGGTCACGTGTAGAGCCGATGGTCATGCCGGCCTACACGTGAGGGGGCATGTTAGAACCCCATTTATTCCACATCAACTTGAAGAATATAAATGATCCACTATATAAGGTTGATTAATCTCACCCCTTAACAAGGCCTTTTAAGGGAATGAGGATCCAATTCTAATAGATAATTTTTCAAACACCCCTCGGTAAGACAAATACATAAATACCTTTCTTTGCACACACACGAACATTCCTCTGGACCGACCCAAGTCCCATACCGAAAACTATATTTAAGTCACTAAAATTTTTAAAATTATATATTGGTCACTAGACTTTCTTATATATCGTATCAGTCATTATTGGACTTAGAATATTTTCAGTCTAATCACTCTCCAGTCTCAAAATTACAAATTAATCACTGCCTTCCCAAAAACACTTCATTTTTTATATATGTATTTTTCACATAATTACACTTCAAAATTAAGTTACTTATTTACCAAAATGTTAAAAGTTAAGTCATCTATAGTATAAATGGGAACGGTACTTGCTACAGTACTATAAACAGTACCAAATGTCAAATTTTTCATTTTGCCCTCACTAAGTTGTCTCTTTCCCATTTTGCCCTTTAAAAAAAAATTAAATTAAAAAAAAAACACGTATCCTTGAACACGAACTTTTACTAGTAATATAATATAATAGAGGAGACAAAGAAGAAAATATTGATGTAATCACTTGGAATCAAATTATGCCGGAATTGACTATATAATAAAATCAACGAGTAAAATAAGTCAAACTGGATGTTCCACAAGCTGTATCAATTGTCATCTTTTCTTTTCTTGCTCACAAATCTTCCAACTTGTTATCCCATTTTTTAAGGGGCCATTCCTTGACTATTAAGAAAATAATTTAGAGGACCTAAGTCATTCATAACAAATTTTGTTGCAAGCTAAGACATTAGAGATGTGTGAAGGGCTATAGAGGGCGTAGTGAGAGTTATGTCATCCACATATAGAAGGAGATAAGCCATGTCATTTTCGTGACGATAAATAAATAGTGAATTATCGGATCGACTATTCGAGAATCCAATCTCGGAGATAAAGTCAGCAAACCTTTAATACCAAGCACTTGGTGCTTGTTTCAAATCATAGAGTGACCGTTTCAATAAGCACATGTGATCAGGGTGAGTAGGATTAGGGGTGTTCATGGTTCGGATTGATCCGGATTTTATCAAAATTTTAAAAAAACAGGATCGGACCAATTGTTCAGTTCTGCCTAAATTCAGGATCAGGACCAGCCCACTACATTACAGGACCGGTCACATTGATCCGGTTCCAATGGTTCGATCCATGTCTGGTTCCATCGGTTCCACAAGTTACACTACTATATATTTTTTCTAAAGATAAAACATACAACAACTATTTTTTTCATGAAACCAAAATATAGGATGATTACATAAACAAAGTTCAAATAAAAATATTCAGGCATACAGCAAATTAACTAAAATAGAGGAACAAAAGAGAAAAACATAAACATGATTCAGACTCTAATAACTAAATTCAGATGCAAAATTGTAAGAAAATTGAAAATACGAGTAGATTGAAAGTAGAGACTGAAAAAATAACATCAAAATCTAATTAAATCATTACCTTTTATTGGAGATTTGAGAGGCAAAATAACAGAGTAATGATGTTCTGCAATCTCGCATGAAAAAACAGATCTGTGTCGTAGATTAATTACTTCCGTTACAGCTGCGCCGTCGGTAGAGATCGAAGGTGGTGCCGTGGTTGGACAGCTGAGTTGAAATCAGGGCACCGCCATAGAAAATCAATTTGATTTCTAGGGCTAAAAATTGAGATGAGAGAAAGACGAGAGAGGGGAAAAGCTAGAGAGAGAGGGATAGAAAACCAAACGGCGAAAATGAAAGAGATATGATAGAGTTAGGGTTAGGGTTTTTGTAAACTTGTAATGTCGCTGGATGGATAAGATCACAACAAAATTATTTTATTTTTTTTTTGAAAATTAGGAATTTGAAATTATGAATAAATATATACTCCCTCCGTCCCAGCAAACTGATACTTTTATTTTGACTAAATGTAACTTTGACCAATAATTTATATAAAAAATAATGATTCTAATAAAAATTTAAAAATTATTATTGTATCACGATTGATAATACTTTCAATAACAATTTTTAGATTTTTATTAGGATCATTATTTTGTATATAAATTATTGGTCAAAGTTACATTTAGTCAAAATAAAAGTATCATTCTTGGGCGAGTATATATATATATATATATATATATATATATATATATATATATATATATATATATATATATATATATATATATATATTATACATAATATATAAATAATCGGTTCGGTCCGGGTTCGGTCCAGGACCATATATATTTTTTCAAAAACCAGGACCAACCCAAATAATCGGTTTCATATAAATTTGGGACCAGAACCAAACCAATTCTACTGGATTGGTCCGGTTCTATCGGTCCGGTCCGGTCCGTCGGTTTTTTTGTTCAGCCCTAAGTAGGATCACGAAAACCAACCGGTTGATGCATGTATACGCTCTTGTAGATGGCCAAGCAAGAACACGTTCTTGATATATAACGGATGAATTTGCCAAGATTTTGAGAGTGCCAAATGGAGGACTATTCTTACTGTAGTTGGTTTCACAACATGGCTAAAAGTATCATCACAATCCACTCCAACTTGTTGGGATCTACCATCCGCAACAAGGTGGACTTTATACCTTTTAAAGGAACCATCAGAAAACAATTTATGACGAAAAATTCACATAGAACGTACAATATTAACATGAGCAAGGCGGGGTACTAACTCCCATGTGTTATTTTTAATAGAAGTCTCATATTCATCGTTCATGGCATGTTTCCAATTCGGGTTGTGGAGTGCTTTAGATGGATTTTTTTTAAGAGGAGAGGGGGTGACTGTTGGATTTTGAGGTTACAAATGCAGCGAAAGATTTAATTTTAACAACAACATCCTAGCCCTATGATCCGTCGAGCATAAAGAGATTAGAAAGTCATGAAATAGAATTACATACCTCGAATGCGATGTAGTTTAACAAAGTAGATCTTCAAAATTCAAGTCTTGAACTTTGAAATCAAATCGGATCTTCAAACTTCTCATTGATCTTCAATGTGATTAATTGATCCAAGCCTTAGGTGATAACGTAACCACCCTCTAATGGTAACCCACACGCGAACGAACCAAGAACACCTTCTGGTTGGATTGCTAGATGATCCTCTTGATTATTGAATCAAAATTCAATAATCAAAGCTAAAACTATGGAATAATTTGGGAAGCCTTTTGATTCAAAATCAAAATCAATCTTCTAAGGTTTCATAAACTTTAGAACAATGAAATTAGGATGGATTTATGGCTGCATAGAACTTGTATTTATATCATATATAAACCCTAGTCAATATAGGTTAAAAGTCCTTAGCAATCCCAATCCAATCCGTCCAAGAAAAACGCGTTCTGACCGAAATTCGCCAAGGGCACGACTCGTGCTCCTGGGCACGAGTCGTGCCACGAGTCGTGAAAAGGCAATACGAGTCGTACCAAGCCTGATTTCAGTCGTGTCACGCTTCGTGACAAAAGAAGCACTCGTGCTTGGGTTTGTCATGAGTCGTGACAAGAGTCACGAGTCGTGCTCCTCCCCTGAGTCAAATGGTCAACGGAAAATCCTTGAAACACCAAAACGTTGTCGTTTAAACTACTCCTTGCACGAGTCATGCCCTTTCCCAAATTTTTTAGATTTAGCTCGAATCAAATTCGTTCTTTGTGTGTGACCCAAAAGGAATTATATTATGTTGGTAGTGAGTCGAAACATCGACCTCACAAGATATAAGTGACTTCTAGCAAATCATTATGTCAACCCAATTAATATAACATCAAAGCTTGATTCCTCAATAGATCCAATGTTACAATCCCTTTGTCCACGATGTTCAATTGAACATGAGTCATGGTCTATGTCAATCATTACGTTTAATTCTTTCTCGACTCCGAATATGTTGATAATCCAAATGCATTTGATCTCTATCAAATCACTTGAGTGTGGCCACACATTTCATCAACATCATTCATCGAGAGGCCCAATCAAACATCTCTCTTCATAAGAGGGACAAATCCCATCTTGACTTATCATTCTTCCAGCTACATGATTCCAATCGTGCTAACATAGCCCTTATTGCTATCCGATTAAAGACAGTGTTAGAATATATCAAACACGATCTTCGTCATGTGAAAGACGATGATAATCTCAGGTACAAGGATTCAATAACACGACTATCATGAGATTTAATCATGACAACAGACCATGTCATAAATCTCATAAGTATGTCATGTCCAACACTTGTTCTCTAGCAAGTATCCATAAGTGTAATGAGCATCTCCATGCATATAATCATCTCTATCCACTACCAACTTATACTAGTTGTTCACAACAACTAGGGACGCAGTTAAATATAATAAACATGCAAGCATATAATGAACATAATAAATGCGCTATATAATAAATAATAAAGATGATACATAACAGTTCAAGTCAATCATAACTATAGCCTAGGGCATTACACCAACAATCTCCCACTTGCACTAGGCTCCATCTATGTATCTAATACCCATGGACCTCACATGACCATCATGCTTTCCTTGTGCAAGGGGCTTTGTAAGTGGATCCCCAATGTTATCATCGGTTGATACTTTGCATATCTTAACGTCTCCCCGATCAATGAACTCTTGAATGAGATGGAAACGTCTAAGTATATGTTTGGATCTCTGGTGTGACCTTGGTTCCTTTGCTTATGCAATGGCACCATTATTGTCACAATAAAGTTCCACCGGATTAGTGCTACTTGGAACAACTAACAAGTCACTAATGAACTTCTTGATCCAAACCGCCTCCTTAGCTGCATCGGATGCCGCTATATATTCAGCCTCAGTAGTAGAATCGGCAATAGTACTCTGCTTGGAACTCTTCCAACATATCGCACCTCCGTTAAGCATAAACACAAATCCCGACTGCGATCGGAAATCATCCTTGTCGGTTTGGAAGCTAGCAACTGTGTAAACTTTTACAACAAGATCTTCTTCCATCCCTTCAAATACCAAGAACACATCCTTAGTCCTTCGTAATTACTTTAGGATCGTCTTGATTTCCATCCAATGGTTCTTACCCGGATCAGATTGGTAACGACTTGTCATGCTCAAAGCATACGAGACGTCGGGTCTAGTACAAATCATAGCGTACATGATAGAACCAATAGCCGAAGCGTATGGAATATCATTCATCCTCTTTCGCTCATCAGTTGTCTTAGGACACTGTGTCTTGCTAAGAGTAACACCATGACCCATTGGCAAGTTTCCTCTCTTAGAATTTTCCATCTTGAATCTTCTAATAACCTTGTCAATGTAGGTACTTTGACTCAAACCAATCATCCTCTTCGATCTATCTCTATAGATCTTGATACCACTTCGCCCATATCTTTCATTGAGAAACACTTCCCTAACCAAGACTTGACAGTCTCAAGTGCAGGAATGTCATTTCCAATGAGTAAGATATCATCGACATACAACAAGAGAAATAGCACAACGCTCCCATTGAATTTCATGTATACACAAGGTTCATCTTCGTTCTTGATAAAACCAAACTCTTTGATTTTCTCATCGAACCAAAGGTTCCAACTCCTAGAAGCTTGCTTTAATCCATAAATGGATCTTTGCAACTTGCACACCTTGTTAGAATTTTGTGGATCTACAAAATCTTCGGGTTGTGTCATATACACATCCTCAAGCAGTTTTCCATTAAGGAAAGCGGTTTTGACATCCATTTGCCATATCTCATAGTCATAATACGCAGCTATGGCAATCAAAATTCTAATAGACTTAAGCATAGCAACAGGCGAGAAGGTTTCATCATAGTCTACACCATGAGTTTGCCTATATCCCTTTGCTACAAGCCTAGCCTTATAAGTATGCACCTTCCCATCCATGTCAGTCTTCTTCTTGAAGACCCACTTGCACCCTATGGTTTTTACACCTTCGGGTGGCTCAATCAAGTTCCAAACTTGATTATCCGACATGGATTGCAATTCGGATTTCATGGCTTCTAACCATTTATCCGAATCGGGATCGGACATCGCCTCTTGATAGGAATTAGGTTCATCATTCTCAATGACTTCCACTTCATTACTTTTCGACACGAGAAATTCATATCTCTCGGGTGCGGATCGTAACCTATCCGATCTACGATGGACTTGTGGATCTTGAACCGGTTCCACAACTTCTTGTGGAGTTGGTTCAGTCTCTACTATCGGTTCCATGTTATTTTCGGGTTCCTGAACTTCTTCAAGATCAAGTTTACTCCCACTAGATGCTTTATTGAGAAACTGTTTCTCAAGAAAAGCACCATATCGAGCAACAAACACTTTGTTCTCATTGCGGTTGTAAAAATAATACCCTTTGGTTTCCTTAGGGTAACCAACGAAAATGACCTTGTCGGATTTAGGTTCTAAATTATCAGAGACAAGTCTCTTCATATAAGCTTCACAACCCCAAATCCTCATGAAAGACAAACTAGGTTTTCTTCCATGCCACATCTCATGTGGGGTCTTAGGAGCCGATTTAGTAGGGACTCTGTTCAGTGTGAACGCATCAGTCTTTAATGCATGTCCCCAAAAGGATATAGGAAGGTCTACTTGACTCATCATCGAACGAACCATATCTAATAGGGTTCTATTCCTCCTCTCGGAAACACCATTCCATTGTGGCGTTCTGGGTGGAGTCAACTCTGAAACAATTCCACAGTTTTTGAGGTGATTGTCAAATTCTTGGCTCAAATACTCACCACCACGATCGGATCGAAGTGCTTTAATTGTTTTGACAAGTTGATTTTGTACTTCATTTTGAAATATTCTAAACATTTCAAATGATTCACTCTTTGACTTCATCAGATAGACATAGCCATATCTACATAAGTCATCGGTGAATGTAATGAAATACCGAAATCCTCCCCTAGCAATGCTGCTTATTGGTCCATATACATTAGTATGTATTAGGCCCAATAAGTCACTAGCCCTTTCACTACTCTTAGTGAAGGGTGATTTGGTCATTTTGCCCAATAAACAAGATTCGCATATCTCATATGATTCATAATCATGTGAGTCTAACATTTCATCTTTGTGGAGTTTAAAAATGCGTTTCTCGTTTATATGACCAAGCCGGCAATGCCACATGAACGAGTTGTTCACGTCATTCGGTTTAGATTTCTTTTCCACATAATAAATATTTTCAACACTATTTTGTTTCTCATCAACATCAAGAACATAAAGGCCATTAAATGAATTTGCAATACCATAAAGCATATCATTTAAATAAATATAAAACTTCTTATTCGCAATAAGAAAATTATACCCCTCATTATCCAAACAAGAAACAGAAATAATATTCCTACTCAAATCCGAAACATAGTAACAATTGTTCAAAACAAGTACTAAGCCACTAGGTAAAGTTACATCATATGTCCCTACGGCTAATGCAGCAACTCTTGCTCCATTCCCAACACGCAGGTCAACTTCACCTTGTTTGAGTAGCTTCCTATTTCTCAGTCCCTGCACATTTAAACAAATGTGAGATCCACATCCGGTATCTAATACCCATGAACTAGAAACAGAAAGAAAAATATATATCATATAGATACCTGAATTAGTAGCAATCGTATTGCCCTTCTTCGTCTTTAGGCCTTCCTTGTAAGCCTTGCAGTTGTGCTTCCAATGTCCAACCTCTTGGCAATGGTAGCAAACCGCATCCTTTTGAAATGCCTTGGGAGCCTCTTTGGCATCGACAACCTTTGTCTTAGGTTTAGCAACATTTGATTTATCTTTGCCATCTTTCTTGAACGCTTTGCCTTTGTTAACCATTAACATAGTATCTGTTTTAGGCTTCTTGATATTCATCTCCGTGGTCTTAAGCATCGCATGCAATTTCGAGAGATTCTTATCCATGTCAGTCATGTGATAGTGCATAATAAAATGACTATAACTTTCAGGCAATGAATTCAATATCAAATCCGTGGCGAGTTCCAAATTCAACGGATTTTCAAGCCTTTCGAGACGCTCAATGTAACCCTTCATCTTAAGGACATGAGCTTCCACCGATTGCCCTTCTTGCATCTTGCATGCAGTCAGGGACTTAACCACATCATACCTCTTATTTCTTGCTTGCACTTGGAATATTTCCTTTAAGCGCTCAGCAAGATCAAATGCTATATCTATGTGCTCAAGCTCCTTCTGAAGAGCCTTAGACATAGTGGCTTGCATACGGCATGCGACATCCATAGAATCATCATTATGTTTCTTATGTGCATCCTTATCAGTCCTAGAAGCATTTTGAGCAGGTTGAGGTGGAATGGGTTCATTGAGAACGTACAGTTTTTTCTCTTGCTTTAGAACAATTCTAAGGCTTCTGATCCAATCAGAATAGTTTGTACCGTTCTCCTCAAGCTTGTCCTTCTCAAGGACTGATCGCAGTGACAGGGGTTGATTATTGTGTGTAGCCATTCTACAATAAAATATGCAAACAATATAAACATATATCAATATCAACACATTTATCATCTAAGAGCAAATAATGTATTTCATAAATACTCCCACTAAATTATACACCTTCAAATACAAACATGTATCTTATAATTATAGTAGGCTAAGATCCATATTTCACTTAATTCCGATTTAACTGAGCTAATACCCGAAATCAAGCTATTTAGGTAGAAACATCAATCATATCACTATATGACTTTTAGATTTTTTATGATATTTCCTTAGACATCAAATGTCAAAAACATGTTTTAAATCTCATCTATGCCTTGGGTCAAATCTTAATTGAAAGCACCAATTAAGTCAAAACCCTTTTCAAACATATAAGACATGGAACGATGCACCTGACTATGGCCAAAATTACATCAACCATAATCTTATATTGATCACAAATTAAGATATAATGATGCACCCAACTATGGCTGAAACTACATCAAAATATTATAAATTTCACAAGTGTTCTAATTAAGGAATGGCATAATACTTAAATATTTAGAAGGTTTTCAACATGTAACAAACATCGCATGGTTGTAACATAGATCTCATGTGAACATAATCATGAACATAGGGCTTCACAAAATATCATACAAACAATTTGATTCAATTTTGAGAAATTACCAATTTAATTTAATCATATTAAACAAATCTTTAACCTATGTGATAAACTAATCTAATTAATTCATCATAAATCATGAACGTGTTATATCTCATATACTTTTTTTTCATAAAAACAAAACACATGGAATCTAGATCTATTTCATGTAACATGGTAACAAATAATCACATTAAATCTAGCATGCAATTTTCAATCCTAATCATGGCAAGACAGGGCTTTGATACCACTGTTGGGTTTCGGGGTTACAAACGCAGTGGAAGATTTAATTTTAACATCAAAGCCCTAGCCCTATGATCCGTCTAGCATGAAGAGATTAGAAAGTCATGAAATAGAATTACATACCTCGAATGCGATGTAGTTTAACAAAGTAGATCTTCAAAATTCAAGCCTTGAACTTTGAAATCAAATCGGATCTTCAAACTTCTCCTTGATCTTCAATGTGATGAATTGATCCAAGCCTTAGGTGATAACGTAACCACCCTCTAATACTAATCCACACACGAACGAACCAAGAACACCTTCTTGTTGGATTGCTAGATGATCCTCTTGATTATTGAATCAAAATTCAATAATCAAAGCTAAAACTATGGAATAATTTGGGAAGCCTTTTGATTCAAAATCAAAATCAATCTTCTAGGGTTTCATAAACTTTAGGACAATGAAATTAGGATGGATTTATGTGCACAGGACTTGTATTTATATCATATATAAACCCTAGTCAAAATAGGTTAGAAGTCCCTAGCAATCCCAATCCAACCCGTCCAAGAAAAATGCGTTTTGATCGAAATTCGCCAAGTGCACGACTCGTGCTCCTGGGCACGAGTCGTGCCACGAGTCGTGAAAAGGCAATACGAGTCGTACCAAGCCTGATTTCAGTCGTGTCACGCTTCGTGACAAAAGAAGCACTCGTGCTGGGGTTTGTCATGAGTCGTGACAAGAGTCACGAGTCGTGCTCCTCCCCTGAGTCAACTGGTCAACAAAAAATCCTTGAAACGCCAAAACGTAGTCGTTTAAACTACTCCTGGCACGAGTCGTGCCCTTTCCCAAAATTTCCAGATTTAGTTAGAATCAAATTCGTTCTTTGTGTGTGACCCAAAAGGAATTATATTATGTTGGTAGTGAGTCGAAACATCGACCTCACAAGACATAAGTGACTTCTAGCAAATCATTATGTCCACCCAATTAATATAACATCAAAGCTTGATTCCTCAATAGATCCAATGTTACAATCCCTTTGTCCACGATGTTCAATTGAACATGAGTCATGGTCTATGTCAACTCATTCTGTTCAATGCTTTCTCGACTCTGAATATGTTGATAATCCAAATGCATTTGATCTCTATCAAATCACTTGAGTGTGGCCACACATTTCATCAACATCATTCATCGAGGGACCCAAGCAAACATCTCTCTTCATAAGAGAGAAAAATCCCATCTTGACTTATCATTCTTCCCTACATGATTCCAATCGTGCTAACATAGCCCTTATTGCTATCCGATTAAAGACAGTGTTAGACTATATCAAACACGATCTTCGTCATGTGGAAGACGATGATAATCTCAGGTACAAGGATTCAATAACACGACTATCATGAGATTTAATCATGACAACAGACCATGTCATAAATCTCAAAAGTAGGTCATATCCAACACTTGTTCTCTAGCAAGTATCCATAAGTGTAATGAGCATCTCCATGCATATAATCATCTCTATGATTATCCACTACCAACTTATACTAGTTGTTCACAACAACTAGGGACGCAGTTCAATATAATAAACATGCAAACATATAATGAACAGAATAAATGCGCTCTATAATAAATAATAAAGATGATACATAACGGTTCAAGTCAATCATAACTATAGCCTAGGGCATTACACCAACAGTGACCGAAGTGGAGAGGGTGATCGAAGTGGAAAGGTTAAACAACCTTTTAGGATGAAGTATACCATGTATACTTCGAGTGGTCATAGAACTAGATGGGGCTGGAGGAGGAGAGGTAGGAATAGGTAACCTTGGTGGAAGTGGAAAGGAAATAGGTGCTAAAGGGGGAGTGGGCACCGTGGGATGAAATAAGGATAAGTGATATGACATGTAAATATGTATGTCGTCATCTAGGAAATTGTAAGATGTGTTTGTAGGTGTGTGAAGACTAGCAAACGAGAATTGAGACTCGTCAAAGGTAACATGTCAGGAGAGAATAATTTTGTGACTTGAGAGGTCGTAACATTTATATCCTCGATGGTTGGAAGGATACCCGAGAAAGACACAAGGTGTAGACCTAGATTGAAGTTTATGAATAATGTTTGAAGGATGGAGAGGGTGACATAAACAACCAAATGTACGGAGATGTTTGCAAGAGGGGTCACAGTGGTATAGTATTTGAGTAGGAGACATGTTTTCGAGAGTTTTGTGTGGGATGATATTTAAGAGGTAAGTGGCCATTTGATGTAGAACGAATCCACAGACAGAGAAAACGCAGCAGAATTATAATCACAAAAACCTTGAAAATCACACAACGCACACGGATATGAATTACTCCTCGCAAAAGGACGTAATCCTCTTAATCAAACGAATAAGATTACGTTTCATTCCAAGGAATGACTTAGTCTTCTTAGGAAAAGAAGAAAGAACCCTTGAAGAAAATAAATTGTTTATTCTTCAAAAATTGTGAAAATAATAATCCTAAAAAGTATTTATAGTTCCAACCTTAATTAAGACTCCTAATCTAGGCAGTAAATCAAAAGGAAACAAACAATCCTATTCCAAAACAAATAGCAAAGGAAAACAAAAGGAAACTAAATCAGAAAAGGAAACAAAATCCGTCTGCTGCGACATGGGAGCAGGCGCTCCCCCCCTTTGGGAGCCAGCGTTCCCTTATTCCAGAAATTCCATGCAGAAATTGATCAATTGGGAGCAGGTGCTCCCTCCTTTTGGGAGCCAGAGCTCTCTCACTCCAGAAACTTGCATTGAAATTGGTTACTTGGGAGCAGGTGCTCCCCCCTCTTGGGAGCCAACGCTCCCAACAACAGTAGCATCCACTGCATCATGCTCCCCCACTTTAAACGGATTTGCCCTCAAATTCGTGTCCGTATAAAGAGGATCATCAGGGAAATACTAAGCCAAATCCGAGACATTGAACGTAGGAGAGATATTCCACCCATCGGGCAACTCCACGACATACGCGTTGTCATTGATCTTCTTTACTATCTTGCAAGGGCCAATCTTCTTCGGATGAAGCTTGCTATATGTACCTTGGGAAACCGTTCCTTCCGTAAATGCACCATAACTAAATCCCCGACAGAGAACACCTTCACCCGACGATGCTTGTCCGCATCGGCTTTATACTTTGCATTGGATGACTCGTTATTCTTAGCAACCCCTCGTTGAATCTCATCAAACTTTTCCGCCATATGCTCCGCCACAATGCTATACCCGGGTAGCTTGGGGAGAGGAACCAAGTCAAGAGGATGGGATGGAGGCCGTTGGTACACTATCTCAAATGGTGACTTCTTGGCCTTGCGATTGGTGATGTTGTTGAAAGTAAATTCTGCAGTAGCCAATACCAAATCCCACTTCTTCGGAGACTCCCCACATAGACAACAAATCATATTACCCAACGAACGATTTGTTGGGTTTTATGGTTCCATGCGCAGCGGAATTAAGCATCAAATTAACACAAAACCCATGAGCCCTAAGATCCGTTCTATACGATTAAATTGAATTCCTATGAGATAGAATTTACCAACCTTAATTGCTTTCCGGTCTTGAGCTATCGAACGGATAATTATGTGATTCGTAATCACAAAACTTTGATCTTCAAATCTTCGAATCTTCAACTCCTTTGGATCTTCAGATTTGAACTCTAGGCCTTTGATTTGTTGGAACAAATTAAGACCCTCTTTTGGTAATCCACACAAATATGAATGTCGAGAACGATTCTCGTGTTGGGAATTGCTAGATTCCAAAAACCTATGGAAGAATATTGAGAGGATTTTGATTGTGATTTTTCTTGAGAAAATTCGGCTAGACCTTTAGGGTTTACAGACCTTACATATTTATACTACTTTAGTGTAAATATGTTTCCTAATCACATTAGGAGAACCGGCTGTCAAAACCGCGTACGGGCTTGATATGTCGCGCGGTATATTAAGCCATTGGCTTAATATGTCGCGTGACATAAGTAGCGATACGAGAGACTCTCAATCATTCTTCCTTTGGTTCAACCAATTCATTCTACTTGTGTGTGACCCAATAGGATTGTATTATGTTGGCAATGAGTCCGATAATATCGACCCTCATAAGGCATAAGCGGACTCTAGCAAGCCATTATGTCTACCCAAATAACACAACGTAAGAGTTCACGTTTCCAATGGTACACTTTCATTTCTCCCTTTGTCTCACGATGTTATATTGAACACAAGTCATGGTCCACGTCAACTTGTATTTGTTCAATGCTTTCTCGATCTTGAGTATAATGATAATCCAATCGCATTGGGGTGTGGCCACACTCTTTCATCATTATCACTCATCGAGGGGCCCAAGCAAAACATCTCTCTTCCGAGGGACAAATTCCATCTTGACTTATCATCCTTCCCATCATGAATCCGATCATGCCAAAGATAGCCTTTATAGATATCGTGTTAAGATACCGTTTGACTAAAATCAAACATAACTTTCATCATATGTAAGGTCATGATAATCTCAGGTCTAGGGACTAAATGAAGTGACCATATGAGATTTAATTATGACATTTGACCATGACATAAATCTCATGCGGGTCAAGTCCAGTCACTTGTTCTCTAACAAGTACCCATAAATCTAATGTGCATCTCTATGCAAATAATCATCATATGATTATCCATTAGCATTTATACTAGTTATTTACAAGTTTGTAATGTGCATCTCTATGCATATGATCATCTCTATGATCATCCATTACCAACTTACACTAAATAACTAGGGACACAGATTAATTTAATAAACATGCAAAACATATATTAATCAAAATAAAATTTCTCTTTTATTAATGATAAAGACGATACAATAAGGTTTATAGAAACTATAAGCCTAGGGCACACACACACTAACAGCTCCCACTTGCACTAGGCTCCATTTATGTATCGAATACTCATGGATCTAACATGACCATCATGCTTTTGCCTGTGCGAGGGTCTTTGTAAGTGAATCCCTAATGTCATCATCGGTTGATACTTTGTATATCTTAACTTCTTCTCATTCTTTATGAATTCCTCAAAGAACGTCTAAGTGAGTGTTTGGATCGTTGTTGTGACCTTGGTTCCATTGTTTGCACAAGTGGTACTACTATAGTCATAACAAGAGTTTCACCGATTAGTGATACTTGGAACATTTCCAAAACACTAATGAACTTTTGATTCAAATCGCCTCTTTTAGCCACATCATATGTTGCTAAAATTTGGCCTTAGTAGTAGAATTGGCTACAATTTACGCTTGGAACTCTTCCAATCAAAGCGCACCTCTAATAAGCATAAACATAAATCTTAATTGCGATTTTAAAATAACTTTGTCAGTTTGGAAGCTAGTCATCTATGTAACCCTTACAACAAGATTAACTTCCAACCTTTCAAATACCAAGAACATATCCTTAGTTCTTCTTAAGTACTTAAGGATCATCTTGACTCCCATCCAATGGTTTATATCAGGATCAGATTGGTATCGACTCATCATGCTTGGAGCATATGAAACGCCGGGTCTAGTACAAATCATGGCATACATGACAGATCCAAATGTCGAAGCATATGGAACTTCATTCATTTCCCTTTTGCTCATCAGTTGTCATAAGACAATGAATATTGCTAAGAAAATACCATGACCCATTGACAAGCTACTCTTCTTAGACTCTTCTAAGAATCTTGTCAATGAGAACACTTTGACTCAAACCAATTTATCCTTCTAGATCTATCTCTATAGATCTTGATGCCAAGGATGTAAGCGGCTTCACCCATATCTTTCATTGAGAAATCTTTCCTTGATCAAGACTTGACAGTCTTAAGTGTCGGAACTTGTTTTTCCAATGAGTAAGATATCATTGTAATAAAACAATAGAAATAATACTACGCTCCCACTGAATTTCATGCATACACAAGATTCATCTTTGTTCTTTGATGAAATCAAACTCTTTGACCAATTCATCAAAACAAAGATTCCGATTCCTTGAAGCTTGCTTCAACCCATCTTATGGATCTTTGCAACATGCATACTTTATTAGAGTTTCTTGGATCGACAAACTATTCGGGTTGTGTTCTCTACACATCCTTAATAATCTTTCCATTTAAAGAAAGTCGTTTGACATCCATTTGTCATATCACATAGTCACAATATGTGATAATGGCAATTGAAATTCTAACAGACTTCGACATTGTAACTGGCGAAAAAGGTTTCAACATAGTCAATACTATGAATTTGCCTAAATCCCTTTGTTACAATCTGTAGTCATGAAAGTATACACCTTCCCATCCATGTCGGTCTTGAAGACCTACTTGCATCCTTTAGTTTTTACACCTTTAGGTAGCCCAATCAAGTTCCAAACTTGATTGTCAAACATGGATTGCAATTCGGATTCCATGGTTCCTAACCATTTATCCAAATTAGGAGGGGACATCGCTTCTTGATAGCAAGTAGGATCGTCATTCTTAATGACTTCCACTTTATCACTTTCCGCAACGAGAAATCACTTATTTCTTGAGTTCGGATCGTGACCTATCCAATCTACGATGGACTTGTGCATCTTGAACCGGTTCCACAACTCCTTTTGTGAACTTGGTTCCGTCTCTACTCTTGGTTCCATATTATTTTCGTGTTCTTGAACTTCTTCAAGATTAATTTTACTCCCACTAGATTCTTTATTGAGAAACAATTTCTCAAGAAACGAATCAAATAGAGCAACAAACATTTTGTTCTCTTTTGTGGTTGTAAAATCAATATCCGAAAATAACCTTGTCAGATTTGGTGCTAACTTATAAGAGACAAGTCTCTTTACATAAGATTCGCAACCCCAAATCTTCATGAAAGACAAACTAAGTTTTCTTCCATGCCACATCTCATGTGGGGTCTTAGGAACCGATTTAGTATGGACTCGATTCAGCCAGAATAACCGCATTATTTCTAATGCATATCCTCAAAAGGAATTAGGAAAGTCAACTTGACACATCATCGAATGAACCATGTCTAACAAGGTTTAATTCCTCCTTTCAGACACACCATTCATAGTGGTGTTCCTTGTGGAGTCAATTCTTGATGATTGTCAAACTCTTGGTTCAAATATTCACCACCTCGATCCAATCGAAGTATTTAATAGTTTTACCAAGTTGTTTTTGTATTTCACCTTGAAATGTTCGAAACATCTCAAACGATTCACCTTTGGACTTCATTAGATAGACATCGTCACATCTAATAAGTCATTGGTGAATGTGATGAAACACCAAAATCCTCCCCTATCAATGCTGCTTATGGTCCACATACATCTCATGTATAATGACCAATAAAGCACTAGCCCTCCCACTACTATTAGTGTAGGGTGGTTTGGTCAATAATCCCAATAAACAAGATCAACATTCCTCAAATGACTCATGGTCATATGAGTCTAAAAGTCCATGTTAATGGAGTTTAGATATATGTTTCTTATTTATCTGACCAATCCGGTAATGCCATATGAACGCGTTGTTCATATTGTTCGGTTTAGATTTCCATTTATATTATAGATATCTTCAACATTATTTTGTTTCTCATCTTCCAGGATATGAAGACCATTCAATGACATATGCAATACAATAAGGCATATCATTAAAAAATATAAAACTTCTTATTTAAAATAAGAAAATTATATTCTTCATCATCCATTTAAGAAACGGAAATAATACTCCTACTCAAATCCGGAACGTAGTCATACTTGTTCAAAACAAGTACTACTTCACAAGGTAAAGTGACTTCATAAGTCCCTATGGCTAATGTAGCAACCCTTGCTCCATTCTTATGCATAGGTTTAATTTACCTTCTTTGAGTAGCTTTCTATTCTTTGTTCTTTGCACATTTAAACAAATGTGGGATCCAATCCGGTATCATATACCCAAGAACAAGAAGTCGAAAAGAAAATATCTATCATATAGATACTTGAAGTAGTAGCAATCATATTTCCTTCTTCACCTTTTAGGCCTTCCTAATAAGCCTTGCAACTTTGCTTCCAATGACAATCTCATTGCAATGACAAAGAACCGCATCCTTTTGAGACACTTTGGGTTTAGCCTCTTCGGCTCTGACAACTTTTGTCTTAGGTTTAGCAACCTTTGCTTTACCTACTTTTCCTTCCTTTATGAACCCTTTTATTGTGTCAACCATTAACACAATTTGCGGATTGCTCCTTCTTTCATCATATGAATTAAGAGCCTTCACCACAACATATATCTTTTTCCTAGCTTGCACTTGGAACATTTTCCTTTTTTTTTTTTTCCTTTTTTTTTTTTTGCGTTATGCTAGAACAAAAGAATAGTTATCATGTGCTCAAGGTTCTTCATAAGAGCCTTTAAACATGGTGGCAAGTACAAGGCAAGCAATATTGTCAGAATCATCAATATGTTTCTAATGTTGCTTCCTTATTTGCCCTTTGCAACATTTGCAATGGGTTCAGTAGGAACGGATTCGTCAAGAACGTACAAATTTACCTAAGAACCATTCTTTAGGCTTTTGATCCAATCAAAATTATTTGTATCATTCCTTTCGAACTTTTTCCTTCATAAGGACGAATCGCAATTATCATTATTTAATGTTATTTCTACAACAAGATATATAAATTATATGAACACATATCAATATCAACACATTTATCATCTAAGAGACAAATATAGTATTTCACAAATACTCCCATTAAATTATACACCTTCAAATACAAGCATGTATCATATAATTATAATGGGCTAAGATCCATATTTCACTTCAATTTTGGTTTAACTGAGTCAATGCCCAAAATTAAGTTATTTAGGTAGATAACATTTATCAATCACATCATATGTGACTCTTAGATCCTTTATGAGATTTTAGACATCATATGTCAAAACATGTTTTAATCTCATCTTATGCCTTGGGTCAAAACTCTTTTGAAAGTACCAATTAAGTCTAACCAATTTCAAACGTATGAGACACATAGAACGATGCACCCAACTGAGTCGAAACTACATCAACCATTATCTCATCTTGCTCCATACTAGAATAGAATGATGCACCCAACTCGAGTCGAAACTACATCAACCTATCCCAATACTTCTCAAGTGTTTTACTTTCGGGGTGGCATAAAACTTAAACATTAAATGAAGGTTCTTTAAAATAGATCATAAGCATGTCAACAAAGATAGCGTAAAGTACACCGGGTAAGTTCCCGTGAAACCGGTGAGCCACAAGGACTACTTAAGTACCCAATCCTTAGACAGAACTCTCCTAGACATGTACAACTACAATATCGGTTTGATTGCGGCATAATCTTACTTGTAAAACTGACTTGTTTCATAAACAATCAGACACTAACTTGTTTCTCCTAAACAATTAGTGAACTATAATTCAATGTTCAAAAACATTCTAGAATTATAACAGTTCTTCATGCAACGCAATAATTAATAAAATCACTTTTTAAACAATTAAGCAAGCATAAGAACACTTAATAATTATGCAACGCAACAATTAAATAAACACCTTTTAATTAATTAAGCAAGCATAAACAATGAATTAATCTAGCATAGCCCTATAAACTCAATTTCCAGAAATTTATAGCATCCAGATTAAGACATAAAACATCTCAGATTATCAACATAATCATAGATCGGCGAAAGATTAACAACCGATTACGCACAGATTTGGCTTATTATGTCGCGTGACATAACTAGCCGGTGGCTAAGTATGTCGCGTGACATAACTAGCCGATTGCAATTTCCACCTTTGGCCTACTATGTCGCACGACATAGGTAGCCACTTCGCAGGATTTCCAGATTTCAATCAAATCAGATTACATGCAATTAAATCACATAAAACAGCCCTTTTACAGATTTAATTCATCATAATCAGAAGACGATTTCATATTGTTTCACATAAACAATTTATAACAACTTTCTAGCATGCCAATTCGAATCTAACCATACGAACGGGGCTCTGATACCACTGTTGGGTTTTATGGTTCCATGCGCAGCGGAATTAAGCATCAAATTAACACAAAACCCATGAGCCCTAAGATCCGTTCTATACGATTAAATTGAATTCCTATGAGATAGAATTTACCAACCTTAATTGCTTTCCGGTCTTGAGCTATCGAACGGATAATTATGTGATTCGTAATCACAAAACTTTGATCTTCAAATCTTCGAATCTTCAACTCCTTTGGATCTTCAGATTTGAACTCTAGGCCTTTGATTTGTTGGAACAAATTAAGACCCTCTTTTGGTAATCCACACAAATATGAATGTCGAGAACGATTCTCGTGTTGGGAATTGCTAGATTCCAAAAACCTATGGAAGAATATTGAGAGGATTTTGATTGTGATTTTTCTTGAGAAAATTCGGCTAGACCTTTAGGGTTTACAGACCTTACATATTTATACTACTTTAGTGTAAATATGTTTCCTAATCACATTAGGAGAACCGGCTGTCAAAACCGCGTACGGGCTTGATATGTCGCGCGGTATATTAAGCCAATGGCTTAATATGTCGCGTGACATAAGTAGCCAGATACAGAGACTCTCAATCATTCTTCCTTTGGTTCAACCAATTCATTCTACTTGTGTGTGACCCAATAGGATTGTATTATGTTGGCAATGAGTCCGATAATATCGACCCTCATAAGGCATAAGCGGACTCTAGCAAGCCATTATGTCTACCCAAATAACACAACGTAAGAGTTCACGTTTCCAATGGTACACTTTCATTTCTCCCTTTGTCTCACGATGTTATATTGAACACAAGTCATGGTCCACGTCAACTTGTAGCTGTTCAATGCTTTCTCGATCTTGAGTATAATGATAATCCAATCGCATTGGGGTGTGGCCACACTCTTTCATCATTATCACTCATCGAGGGCCCAAGCAAAACATCTCTCTTCCGAGGGACAAATTCCATCTTGACTTATCATCCTTCCCATCATGAATCCGATCATGCCAAAGATAGCCTTTATAGATATCGTGTTAAGATACCGTTTGACTAAAATCAAACATAACTTTCATCATATGTAAGGTCATGATAATCTCAGGTCTAGGGACTAAATGAAGTGACCATATGAGATTTAATTATGACATTTGACCATGACATAAATCTCATGCGGGTCAAGTCCAGTCACTTGTTCTCTAACAAGTACCCATAAATCTAATGTGCATCTCTATGCAAATAATCATCATATGATTATCCATTAGCATTTATACTAGTTATTTACAAGTTTGTAATGTGCATCTCTATGCATATGATCATCTCTATGATCATCCATTACCAACTTACACTAAATAACTAGGGACACAGATTAATTTAATAAACATGCAAAACATATATTAATCAAAATAAAATTTCTCTTTTATTAATGATAAAGACGATACAATAAGGTTTATAGAAACTATAAGCCTAGGGCACACACACACTAACACGATTAACCACTTCTGTTTGTCCGTCGGTTTGAGGATGAAAAGAACTACTAAACTGCAATTCAGTTCGAAGCAAGCCCCATAAAGTGCGCCAAAAATGGCTCAAGAACTTCGTGTCACGATCAGAAGTGATTGTTTTGGGCACTCCATGCAAACGTACCACCTCCTTGAAGAACAAGCCCGCAATATGGCATGCATCCGAAGTTTTGCGACAAGAGATAAAATGTGCCATCTTCGAAAAATGATCAACCACCACAAAGACCGAATCATTACCACGTTGTCTACGAGGTAACCCAAGCACAAAATCCATAGAAATATCCTCCCAAGGACCCTCAGGAATAGGTAGGGGAGTATACAAACCCGTATTCTGCGCTTGACCCTTGTTCAACTGACACACCATGCACTTTCTCACAACTGCGTACGTATCCCTTCATAGATGGGGACAAAAGTACTTCCTTGTAACCAACTCCACAGTCTTGTCTCTACCGCAATGACCATCTTTATGAATTTCTTGACTGAGACTCTCCCGAATTGAACCATGAGGAATGCACAAGCGATCCAAGTAAAATAAATACCCATCTTAAAGTAAGAACGGTCCATGAAAAATACCATCCTGACATCGAGCCCAATCAGCCGCAAAATCTGGGTCGATCGCATATAAATCCTTCAAGCACTCGAAACCCACGACAACATTATGCATGGTCACCAACAAACAAGCCCGACGACTCAAAGCATCTGCGACTTTATTACTTTGTCCACTTTTGTGTTGAATAACAAAAGTAAACTGCTGTAGATAAGCCACCCATCGAGCACGCATACGGTTCAAAGATTTCTGACCATTCATGTATTTCAAAGCCTCATGATCAGTGTGAAGAATAAACTCACGATGAAGTAAGTATTGCTCCCAATGTTTGATTGCCTGAACCACTGCATAAAATTCAAGCTCATACACTGTCCACTTACGCTTCGACTCCTCTAACTTCTGACTCATAAAAGCAACTGGGCGTTTCCCTTGAGTCAAAACAGCACCAATTCCCACAACAGATGCATCCGTCTCGAGCTCAAAGGGTTTAGTAAAATCCGGCAATACTAACAATGGAGCGCTAGTCAATTTTTCCTTGATCAAGGAAAAGGCAGAAGAAGCCTCATCGCTCCAAAGGAATTTCCCCTTTTTCATACATTCAGTGATAGGAGCCATAATAGTGCTAAAATTACGAATAAAGCGACGATAAAAAGTAGCAAGACCATGAAAGCTCCGTACCTCGCTAACAGTCGTAGGAGTAGGCCAATCCTGAATAGCACGAACTTTGTCTTCATCCACATGAATGCCATCCTTCGAAACAACATACCCCAATAATAGTAATCGTCGAAGCATAAAACTACTCTTCTTAAGGTTGATGTACAGCTCATTCTCCTTCAAAGCCTGTAAAACTGCTTCAACATGACCGACATGCTCCTCCTCAGTCTTGCTAAAGATCAAGATGTCATTGAAATAAACAACTAAGAACTTGCCGTTGAAAGGCTTAAGTACTTGGTTCATCAATCGCATAAAGGTACTAGGAGCATTAGATAGACCAAAAGGCATAACCAACCATTCATACAACCCCTCCTTTGTCTTGAAAGCGGTTTTCCATTCATCACCCGGACGCACACGAACCTGATGGTAACCACTCCGCAAATCAATTTTGGAGAAAACTTTAGCACCCCGAAGCATGTCCAACATATCATCTAGACTAGGAATGGGAAAGCGATACTTGACAGTAATCTTGTTGATTGCTCGGCTATCAATACACATGCGCCAAGTATCGTCTTTCTTGGGTACGAGTAGAGCGGGCACCGCACAAGGACTCAAGCTCTCTTGGATATACGCTTTCTTCAACAAATCCTCCACTTGTTCCCGCAAAATATCATGTTCAGCAGGGCTCAGACAATAATGGGCAAGGTTGGGAAGAGAAGCACCCGTAACCAAATCGATGTTGTGTTGAATATTGCGCAGAGGAGGTAACCCCGGCGGCAACTCCTTGGGCATGATAGACTCATATTTACGCAACACAGATTGGAGAGAAACAGGAACAACATTAACACCTCCCACAAAACCTTTATGAACCACCGCATATACACAAGGGGCATTATGAAGTTCATCCATAAATTCAGAAGAAGTGCACAAAGAAATAATGGGTGTCAGCCTCTCCACTGCAGGTGAACCCACCTCCTTCAGAGGACATAAATGAAAATGTGCACCATCTTTCTTAAAATTAAGAATATTAGTCCTCCCCATATGCATAACATCAAGATCATACTGCCATGGTCTACCCAATAATAACCCACATGCAGTCATATCAACAATATCACACAAAATCATATCACTATAACGCCCAATAGAAAAAGGAACCCAACATTGCTCATGTACCTTAATAGCGCCGGCTGCATTAATCCAACTCACAGCGTATGGGGTGGGATGATTCTGAACCGGAAGCTTCAAATTCTGCACCAAGCTCCGAGCTACTAGATTCTCGCTACTTCCGCTATCAACGATAACACTTATCCTCGTATCCTTGATCATTCCTCTGGTGCGAAAAATTTGATGGCGCTCTGGGTCACCAGGGACAACAGGAGTAGATAGCATGAGGCGACTAACCACAAGGGAGTGGTGGTTAACGTCTTCCCCAACATCACCATTAGGGTCATCCCAAACCTCCTCACAATCTTCTCCTCCACCCTCGGCATCCCCACCATCATCACCCCCATCAATCTCATGCTCAACCAAATTAACTCTCCGCTGCTTGGGGCAATTACTAGAAGTATGGCCTGTTTCCTGGCAACGGTAACACTTTGTACAGAAAGATTTGGCATAGGGGTTATTGGCTGACCGCCCAACAGCGGGGTCCTTCCTTTCCGTCGACAAATTACCACCAGGTGTAGGGAGTGCGCGGACCTCCGGAGCTCCTCTAGGTGCGGTAGGCTGTGATTTGTCCTGAGTCGAAGGAGCCCTTGAAACTGCATTACCCGAAGTGCCCCCGGAAGAAGAATCACCAAAACGCCTGAAAGAAGAGGATGATTGTTATCGCTCGACCTTGTGAGCTCTAGAAATAGATCCGAAAGAGAATGAGAGGTGAAAAGCTCAACTTGATTGTGAATAGGAACGCGAAGGCCATTAATAAATCGTGCAATTTGTTTCTCATCCGTTTCTCGCATGTCCACCCGAGCAGATTGGGAATAAAAATCCTTAGTATACTCATCGACAGATCGATTCCCTTGCCTGCAAGCCAAAAGTTTCAAGTATAGCTGCTACTCATAATCCTTCGGAAGATACTGCCTCTGCAGCTCATACTTCATAAGATTCCAACGATCAATGGGCAAGCGATTTTCATGTTGCCGTTGTCGATTCAGATTCGTCCACCATGCAGAAGCGCCTCCCTTCAGTTTGTAGGAGATATATGGAACCTTCCTCTCTTCCTCGACCTGCATCAACGTGAAGAACTTCTCTACTTCAGGCAACCAATCGGTGAAATCCTCAATCCCTAATTCGCCCGAAAAATTAGGAATATCTGCCCTTATCTTGGGACGGTGGGCAACTGCTCGAGCCTTCTCGATGCCAATGGCTCCCGCGGCCGGTTCAACCCTAGCGACTCGTTCGCCTCCGATGTTGTTATTACGATGATTCAAAACCTCCAACAATTGAGCATGGCGAGTGTCCGCACGTTCGTCCATCCGCATTATAGAAGTGTTTAAAGCTGTCACGCTGGCGGTGAGGGCAGCTAACGTTGCCTGGAGGTCAGCAGGATCGTTGTTAGCCATCGTCCAAGAATAACCTGGCTCTGATACCAACTGATGTAGAATGAATCCACAGACAGAGAAAACGCAGCAGAATTATAATCACAAAAACCTTGAAAATCACACAACGCACACGGATATGAATTACTCCTCACAAAAGGACGTAATCCTCGTAATCAAACGAATAAGATTACGTTTCAAGCCAAGGAATGACTTAGTCTTCTTAGGAAAAGAAGAAAGAACCCTTGAAGAAAATAATTTGTTTATTCTTCAAAAATTGTGAAAATAATAATCCTAAAAAGTATTTATAGTTCCAATCTTAATTAAGACTCCTAATCTAGGCAGTAAATCAAAAGGAAACAAACAATCCTATTCCAAAACAAATAGCAAAGGAAAACAAAAGGAAACTAAATCAGAAAAGGAAACAAAATCCGTTTGCTGCGACATGGGAGCAGGCGCTCCCCCCTTTGGGAGCCAGCGCTCCCTTATTCCAAAAATTCCATGCGGAAATTGATCAATTGGGTGCAGGTGCTCCCTCCTTTTGGGAGCCACCGCTCCCTCACTCCAGAAACTTGCATCAAAATTGGTTACTTGGGAGCAGGTGCTCCCCCCTCTTGGGAGCCTACGCTCCCAACAACAGTAGCAGCCACTGCATCACCATTTCAAGGGCGTGATGCCAGAACGTTGGAGGAATGGAGGAGTGTGCTCTGAGTACAAATCAGATTGTTTATGGTTCGTATCATACGTTTGGCCTTACCGTTTTGGGGTGCAGTGTAGGGACAATAGAAGCGGAAGCGCATGCTGTGAGTTTGACTAAAAAAAACTGGTCATTGTCAAATTTGCGACCATTGTCGCATTGGAAGCATTTTATTTGTGAGTAACATTGTGTACGAATGAAAGTAGAGAGGAGAGGAATGTTGAGTACACTTGAGACTTTTTACCAAGGGGAAAAGACCATAATAAAAAACTGAATAATCATCCAGGATGAGCATATAATATTTGTGAACTGCGGAGCTTAAGATAGGGGATGTCCAAAGATCACTATGTAATATATCAAAAGGTAAAAGAGTGCAATTACTGGAAGGGAAAAACGACAATATTATTTTGTTTCCTAAAAACACAAGAACGACAAACTAAGTTTGTAGATTTCGGGTTACAGTTTATTGAATTTCTAGTACTAAGAAAATTTAAAACTGACGACTTTGGGTGCCCTAAACTAGCATGCCAAAGATTGGGAGATAAAGCTTCAAAAGTTGATGGAGACGATGAAGGAGCCGAGGGAGTCATAGATAGAGGCCACGGGCACAGTCACATCTGAATAGAGGTATTCCCGTCTTGAGGTCCTTAACACAAAAACTAAGGGGATCAAATTCAACATATACATTATTGTCAGTGGTGAAACGACAGACATAAATTAAACTACAAATAATTTTAGGATCATGTAGTACATTGTTAAGATGAAATGGGGGATGGGGTTGTTTGAAAGAAACATGTCCATAACCATGAATTGGAATTTTGTGACCACTGCCAACTATTATATCACAAGAATTATGGCTCAAATTAAAATAAGGGAAAGAATACCTTGGGACCTGTCATGTGTGATGTGACGCCGGTATACATGAGCCAATTTTCGACCGGAGCATTAAATGACATAGTGTGCATATGGCTGATTCAATCACAGTTAGAGCATAAGAAGTTAATGCATGGGCACTATATGCTTGCCGAGAGCGTGGACCAAGAATACCAGGATGTCATGGTGAGTCCATCTTGTGGTCGAATAGGAACATGGAGAAGGTGTCCAAGTTTGGGGTCCCCAAACGGACCAAGGAGGGTACTAAGTCCAAGGAGCAGGAGAAAAGGGTTGTTGCATACGTTGGGGCTGCCTAGATGCAAGGTAGGTACTAGATGAGGGGCTGCCAATTCGACCTTTGTTGCGATTGTTTCCATTGTTTTTACCTTTGGAGGAATTGTTATGTTGGCCATGATGATTACCTGAGTTTCCATGATCAGGAAAGGAGAGGAGAGGAGGAGCGGTACCATGAGCAGGAGGAGAGACATCAACTAGGCCGGTGACATGAAAAGCAGTGTCAGCCGCAACAGCAGTAGTCGCTGCTCGCTTTGCCTTTTTGGTTCCTTTAAAAATCAGTTTGGAATGCCTCATAAAAGAGAGCCTGTGGGTCGCTCTGTTGAATAATGGTCGCAACATTGTCGTAGTTCTCATTAAGGCCTGAAATGAGTTGGAGTACGAGACATTGATTTGTGATCGGAGAGCCAACATTGGAGAGCTGATCAGCAAGAATTTTAAGCTCTTGGCAATAGGCTGAGATCGACGGATAATTGTGGAGATGAGCAACAGTGAATTGGTTCTCCAAGTAGACTGCCCAATAGTTTTTATTGTCTTGGAAAATGTTTTACAAACGTTCCCATGCCTTGTGAGCAGTGGAGTTTGGCTCCAAGATTGTGTGCAACAGATCATATGAAATGGTGCCATAGATCCATTGAAGTACAATGGCATCTAGGCGCAACCATATGGCATCGACGACTTTGGCCTTTCCAGGAGAAGTGGTGACGGCATCTGAGGGAGATGGTGTGACAGCATGAAGGGGGATGATGTGATCAGTGACTTCAAAGGCAATGCAATGAATATTGATCAATTCGACCCAAAACTGAAATGGAAACCAAATTTCGTCTAAAAGACGGTACCACATGTGTCTCATACTAATCTAAATAAAATCCAGACTTTAATAATAATCTAAAAGTTCCGATTGCTTCAACTTCAATAGAATTGTCGTTCCCCACATAGATGAATCTTTCAGCATCACTTGGTTTTCGGCAGTTCAGGCAACCCTGCATAGACACACTGATGTGAGTAGAAGAACCAGAATCTAACCACCAAGTATGTCTAGGCACTGAAACCAAATTAACCTCAGAACAAACAAAAGCAAGAGATATACCTTTCTTTACACGCCATGCATGGTATTTAGGGCAATCTCTCTTCATATGATCCATTTCCTTACAGAAAAAGCAACCTGGATCCTTATTTTGTCCCTTGGACGTTGACGTTGCTAAATCCTTAGCTTGTCCCTTTGATACTTTATATTGCTTTTTCTTTGGCTCATTGACCGCAGTTTCTTTAGCCTTCCTTTTCTTGTTATAGCCCGAAGAGGAAGCCGCAAAGTGAGCACTCTCAGTCTTTTCAGACTTTAACCTTGATTCCTCTTGCACACACAATGAAATGAACTCATTAAGAGTCCACTTTTCCTTCTGGCAATTGAATGTTACTTCAAATTGCCCAAACTATGGTGGAAGAGAGATCATAACCATATAAATAAACATGTCATCCGACAGCTCGAACTTGAGAGCCTTGAGTTTAGATGCCAAATTGGCCATCTCCATAATGTACTCACGCACGTTCCCTTTACCTTTATACCTCATGGAAACAAGATTATGCAAAAGCGTGCTTGTTTCTGCCCTTTCATTCTTAGCAAAACGCTTTTCAAGCTCTGTAAGGAACATCATTGCAACTTTCTCATCATCTATATCGCCTCTGAATGATTCTGGGATGCTTTTCTTCATGATCATAAGACACATGCGATTTGAGCATTCCCACTTTTCCATATCCTTCTTAGCTTGAGATGTACTCGTGCTAATCAGGTCAGCAGGTTTTGGCTCCCTGAGTGCAAGGTCTAGATCCATAACTCCCAGAACAATCAGCACATTTTCTTTCCCGGCTCTTAAAATTCATCCCATTCAAGCATGGGAATCGAGTTGATGTTAGCGAGATACATTAGAAGCCGATGAATTAACCGAATAAAGAACAAAAAATAAAACAAATAAGCTCACATATAACTTTAAGCAGATAAATGTTTGAAATTAAAATTATCCCATTACAAGAAAATCGACGCAACATTAATTTTAATCTTTGGATAGAAAATTAACTTGCAAGTGATTTTCTTGATGTAGAAATCAAATATTAACAGTAAAATCCTGTCAAATACCAAGCCTTTCTTTGGACTGACTTAATATTCATATGGACACTTAATAACTGTTACATATTTATCTCTACGAACGAATTTGAATTTCTGCCAGATAATAGCCTTCCTTTGGGCCGACCATTACCCGCATGAAAAACAAACACGCTAAAAAGAACTTCAAATAATCATGTATTTTAAATTAAAAAAATTTCATAGGAGAGGTTACTTTGGTAACATGCTACGTAAATTTAATAACATAAAATACAAGATGTGTTCGAATAAACGAACCCAAAGTAATTTCAAACATGGGCATAAATTATACATTATTATTGAAATTTAAAATTATTAAGTCCATAATAATAATTTCAATAAATAATATTTACTTAATCCAAACAGACAAAAGTGATAAGAAACCCTAGAAATCAAAATCAAAATCAAAGGCCTTAAAAACGGAGGAGGTGGTTCGACAAAACCGAATTTTCAGTACCGGCGATGGTACTGAAGAACCCTTTAGTTATATATCATCACACTTTGTCTGGGCAATTTTGTAAAACAGAAGAATAGAGAATCAATACAATTGTTCTCCCTCTTTCTCTCTCATTTCATAGCTTTATCTTTTCTTCATATTAATGTCATGATACAAATTGTATCAACAGTGACAAAGCAACAAAATTTTAGGGGTTCGGACTATGAATAATCAGACTATACCAACAAAATGCAGCTTCCAAGCAGACGTGGTTTGAAGAAATCAAGAAACGAATAACCCAATAAAGTAACGAATAGCTGAACAAAATCAATAATATCAAAAGGTTCAAGAATTAAATCATAAACAAACAGCAAAATCAATTCGATCCAAATAATCCCAACAACAAAGCAAGATTACGGCTCTGATACCACTTGATGGAATTAATTATACATAAACTCTAGAATGATGCGGAATATTTATTCTAGGACAATCATGCTTCATGTTATCAAAGATTATGGAACGATAGACAAACCTGAATCCATAGCAATATTTGGAGAATACTTGATGAAGACTTGATGAACGATTATTGTCTTCAAATTGATCCTTAGGGTTCTTAGAATTCAGATGACAATGGGAATCAAGAGAATAAAACCTAGGTAGGTCAATTGGGGACCATAACCCTATATTTATAATGACCTAGTATGTTAGCCAGCCCATCATAGATTAACAACTAGGCCCCTTAGGTATCTACACATATTAACTGTAGATCCCATACTTATAAAAGATGACTTGGGCCCTCTTTAACTTTAGTAGATCACTTTATTAGGCCCAAATACTTTAGTATTTAATGTGACATATACAATTACTTATAGTGCACATACGTCTAAAATTTTCTTCAACTCCGGATCACTTTGTTGGGCTTCCTTCAAATCTCCATACAATGTAGGAACGGCTCGAACATTCGCAATAATTACCTCACTCTTCAATTCTCGGGAACTCAAAGCTGTCACATACGCCTTTCGGCTAATCGCATCCGCCACTACATTGGCCTTCCCCGGGTGATAAGAAATTACACAATCAAAATCCTTCAAGAACTCAAGCCATCTCCTTTGTCGGTTGTTCAACTCCTTTTGAGTAAATAAGTACTTCAAACTTTTATGGTCGGTAAAAATCTCAAACTTCGCCCCATAAAGGTAGTGCTTCCACTTATGCAATGCAAATACAATCGCCGCCAATTCCATATCATGAGTAGGATAATTCTGTTCCGCCGGTGATAACTTCCTAGAGGCATACGCAATAACCTTCCCATTTTGCATGAGGACACATCCCAAACCCGCCTTCGAGGCATCACTATAGATCACAAAATTCTCACAACCATCCGGAAGGGTAAGAACAGGAGCCGTCGTCAACCTCTTCTTCAATTCATTAAAACTTTCTTCACACTTGGAATCCCATATGAATGATACATCTTTCCGAGTCAACCTAGTCAATGGAGTAGCAATCCGAGAAAACCCCTCAATGAACCTTCTATAATACCCCGCCAAACCAAGAAAACTACGGACCTCGGTCACAGTCGAAGGTTGCTTCCAATTAACCACGGCTTCAATTTTCGAAGGGTCCACAGAAATTCCCGAACTCGACACAACATGCCCCAAGAAAGAAACCTGCTCAAGCCAAAACTCACACTTGCTGAACTTGGCGTACAACTGCTTCTCACGAAGAACTGACAAAACGATCCTCAAATGATTTTCATGCTCTTCCCGGGATTTAGAATACACGAGGATGTCATCAATGAAGACAACCACAAAACTATCAAGGTAAGGCTTGAAAACACGGTTCATCATATCCATAAACACGGCTGGAGCATTAGTCAACCCGAACGGCATCACAACAAACTCATAGTGACCATATCTAGTTCGGAAAGCTGTTTTGGCAACATCATCCGGCCTAATCTTCAACTGATGGTATCCGCTTCTCAAATCAAGTTTTGAGTAGATAACGGAACCTTGGAGTTGGTCAAATAAATCATCTATGTGAGGAAGAGGATACTTATTCTTTATAGTGGCTTGGTTCAACAAACGATAGTCTATACATAATCGTAAGGTACCATCCTTCTTCCTAACAAACAGAACCGGTGCTCCCCATGGAGACACACTAGGGCGAATAAAACCCCGGTCTAGCAATTCTTGCAATTGGACCTTCAACTCTTTTAACTCGGCCGGAGCCATTCTATAGGGTGCTTTAGAGATAGGGGCGGTACCGGGTACTAAGTCAATACAAAACTCTACCTCACGATCCGGAGGCATAGAATACTCACTAGAAAACACGTCACTAAACTCATTCACAACCGGAACATGAGCTAACTCGGGGGACTTCTTATTGGAATCTACCACATAAGCCAAGTAACCCGCACACCCCTTAGATAGCATCTTTCTAGCTTTAAGGCGGAAATAACATGTAAACCAAACATAGATTTATCCGCATCAAATATAAAAGTAGGCACATCAGGCATAGCAAATGAGACTCTTTTTCTACGACAGTCTACCAAAGCATGACACTGACTCAACCAATCCATCCCAAGGATCACATCAAAATCACGGATTGGTAACTCGACCAAATCCACCGGCAATACATGCCCACATATAGTCACATCACAACCACGATATATCAAAGAAGATGCAAGGCACTCTCCCATAGGAGTAGAGACCTCCAACACATAAGGCATAGATTCAGGCAAGATATGAAATGAGAATGCAAAATGAGATGCCACAAATGAATGGGAAGACCCGGGATCTATAAGAATGCGGGCCTTAACTCCTGAGACAGGAACTATACCTCTAATGACGGCATTGGGATCGACCTCTCCTCGACCCAAAACAAACACTCGACCTTGCACTTTATCTTTTGGTTTCCCGTCGACATCTCTCTTCACACCACTACCTTGTCCCCCTTGACCACTACCCGAAGCTTGCTTACTCTGCCACTTGGGACAATTTCTCCGGAAATGACTTGTCGACCCACACTCCAAACACTTGCCTTGCTTGCTCCAACACTTGTCCTCCGAATGTCCTTGCCTCTTGCAATATCCACACGTTGTCCCAAACTGACCAGAAGTCGAACGATTTGCCGGAGCCGCTACATTTCCTCCTCGATTTGCTCCTGAAGTGAATGTCCTCGGCTGCCCTCTGTTCTGTCCCGAACCCTGACCTTGGAATCTGTTTCTGTTTCCGCCTTCATTTTTACCCCGATGCTCCTCTATGTCATTCTCAATCCGATACGCCATGTTCACCGCTGATTGGAAGTTGGCGAAGTCATGAGTCAAAAGCTGCTTACGGAACTCCACCCTTAAGCCTTTCACGAACCTGTAGATACTGTGATGTACCCGATTTTTGAAATCAAACGGAGTCGCCACGCCATTTTTGTTTTAAGGGCCAAAACTTTGAAAAAAGCTCGAGATCAGAGATTTAGGTTCGGAGGTCATGTTACGCGTTGGGAAGGACGTTAGTGTGCACCCGACGCGCCTCGTAAAACGAGTCTTCCAAACATTTGAAATCCTTTTGTGTGTGTGTGTGTGTGTGTGTGTGTGTTTTGACCAAAATGAGTTGAAACTGAGAAAAACAAAAATGGGGAACTCTTTATAAGACTTTGAACAATCCCCAAGATTTTTGGTATGATTTTAGGGTTGAGTCTTGGCACTCAAAAGATTTTTGGGAGTTGAAAAGCAATTCTGCCAGAATGAAAAAGGCAGTTGACCCTTGACTTTGAAATGGACTTAAAGGCTTCAAAAACTCAGAATCTGGGGAAAGTCCAAGAATTAAAGTTGCTTAAAACACCCTAAATAGGGTTTCTGAAAAGGAACTTTCCATTTTGGAAGTAATTTGAGGGGTCAAAACCTTCTGGAAATCTCAGATGTGAAATCTGGATTTCCAGAAGCTAATGAACTGGCCTCTAAGAGAAAAATTGAAAGATTGAGTTTTACTCACGAAACAAATAAAGTAAAAATATGTATGGAAATATCTGGATGTTGGATACAAAAAGTATTTTGTAGTCAACACCAAATTCCAAGTTTATCTATGTCCAAAAAATTAGACCATGGACTGAGGTCTGAGAAAATTGCTACTGGACAGCAACTTCTCAAGAGAGAAAATATGATTTTAAAGGGGGTTTTTGCATCCATGCTTGTCCCCATTTCCCTAGGTTTTGGTTAGTGATCACTAGACATTTTAGTGGTGAATCAACTATATCAAACCATCCTTGGGGTACATTAGGACTAAGCACTTCATTTGCTTGGGAAGGGGAATTTTATCCTTTGAAAATGGGATTTGGTGCTTGAAAATGGTATTTAGGGTTTTGAAAATGCATTTTGCAAGTAAATAAGAACACATTGAAGAAAATGTTGATCCTTGTAGAAGATCATCCATGGAGATGAACTTCCATGGTGATCTTCTTGGATCTAAGACAAGAAGATAAAATAACTACATTTTGTAGTTTAAAGATGCATGCATGAATGAGAGACTTAGTGTAGGGAGAGGGAGGTTATACCTATCTTCCTTGTGTCTTGTGTTTGAATGGATTCAAAGGCTTGAATGTGTTTAGGATTTGAAAGTGTTTAGGGTTGATGATTTGAGTTGGTTAAAGAGAAAACAAGTAGATAACAATGAAGTCCTCTATGTTTTCTCTCTATTCCTCCTCCTAAAGGGTGATTTGAGCTTGAGTTAGTGTATGTATAAGAGTATGTATGAGAGTGATTTGAAGTGTTTGTGAGTGAGTGAGATTTGGGAAAGATTGAAGAGAAAATGGTGGCAATTCAAGTGAATTCCCACTGTTTTCTCCCTATATTTCGCCAGAGTTTCGTTGCTGTGATCAAATTGTGTTCTGTAAACTGAGAGAGGAGGGTTCAATTTATAGGCCCCTGAAATTTACATACATGTCCGCGCGGATGAGAAGTGCAGCGTGCACTGTTCATTAATTACAGCTTCAGGCTTTGGACAGGAAGAATAATCTTTTCAAAATTCAAATTAATCAGCCAGTTTTTGTTCCAGCCATTTCTATTTTTGGTTTTTCTTATTTCTTTTGCTTTTTTGATTCCTTTCCTTGGTTTATCCTTAAATAACAATGCCCATTTTGCCCTCATTTTGTTAGAAATGTTAGGAATTGTTAGAAATGTTAGAAATGTTAAAACTTTCGTTAACTTTCTAACGAAAAAGCTACCAACTCAAATTGGAGCACTTACAGTAGCCCCTCGGCGACGGTGCTTTCGAAGGAAGCGGGGTCGTCGATAAGAGTAAGGCTCCATATTTGACAGGATGATCAAGTGATCGAGTGGCTGAACCTATTCAATAGGCTACCTACGTATCCTTAAGAGGAATCAAGCCAGTCGTAGTTCGGGTCTTTAGCCCTAAGATTGGACTATTTTTTGGGAAGTCACCCTATGATTGACTATTTTTGGGAAGTTACCCTAAGACCTGACTATTTTTTGGGAAGTCACCCTATGATTGACTATTTTTGGGAAGTCACCCTTTGGCTTGACTATTTTGGGGAAGTCACCCTATGATTGACTATTTTTGGGAAGTCACCCTATGGCTTGACTATTTTGGGGAAGTCGCCCTATGGCATGACTATTTTTGGGAAGTCGCCCTATGGTTTGACTATTTTGGGGAGGTCGCCCTATGGTTTGACTATTTTTGGGAAGTCGCCCTATGGCTTGACTATTTTGGGGAAGTCGCCCTATGGTTTGACTATTTTGGGGAAGTCGCCCTATGGCTTGACTATTTTTGGGAAGTCGCCCTATGGTTTGACTATTTTGGGGAAGTCGCCCTATGATTTGACTATTTTGGGGAAGTCGCCCTATGGTTTGACTATTTTGGGGAAGTCGCCCTATGGCTTGACTATTTTTGGGAAGTCGCCCTATGGTTTGATTGCGATTTATCGCTTTCCTCGTGTTGTGTGTGATAGCGTTTTAGGTGCCTCAAGCCTTGGGGATGGCGTCTTAGGTGCCTCGAACCTTGGTGATGGCGTCTTAGGTGCCTCGAACCTCGATGATGGCGTTTTAGGTGCCTCGAACCTTGATGATGGCGTCTTAGGTGCCTCGAACCTTGATGATGGCGTCTTTAGGTGCCTCGAACCTTGATGATGGCGTCTTAGGTGCCTCGAACCTTTGTTGATGGCACTTTAGGTGCCTAGAACCTTGATGATGGCGTCTTAGGTGCCTCGAACCTTGTACTTTAGGTGCCTCGAACCTTGATTTGAAATGATTTCCTTTGATGGTTTAGGATAGATGGTCCTCTAGTGGACTTCATTTGAAGGGATCGGTTTTACGTCTGCTGCCGAAGGAAAGGATGACCGTGCTGGTCGAGTGGCTGGACCTAATGATAGGCTACCTACGTATCCTTAAGAGGGAATCAAGCCGGTCGTAGTTCAAAATCCAATGGACAGTTAGGAATAGGTCTAGGATCCTGGGCCTTTTGATAATTTGGAGGCTGTCACCTTAAGGAACTAAAGCTTTCGTCGCTATTTGCGGAGATAGAGATAGCTTAAAGCTAAGGGTAATCATGCAACATTTGAGATATGTTGAGGGACTAACGTACCTTTCTTTGTGCTTACTGCAGGAGAGCAAGTCGCGGGGCCGTGTAGTAGTTGATAGTGTTGAGAGTCTCGATGTATCCGATTGAGAACTTGGCGTCTCTGTCCGGACTGTATTTGAGAACTTGGCGTCCCTGACCCACTTGCCTTTGAGAACTTGGCGTCTCTGACCGAACTGTATTTGAGAACTTGGCATCCCTGACCGATTTGTAATTGAGAACTTGGCGTCCCTGACCGACTTGTATTGGAGAGTTTGGCGTCCCTGACCGATTTGTATTGGGGAACTTGGCGTCTCCGACCGATTGGCATGGGAGAGTTTGGCGTCCCTGACTGATTTGTATTGGAGAACTTGGCGTCTCCGACCGATTTGCATTTTGAGACCTTGGCATCCCTGACCGATTTGTATTGGAGAACTTGGCGTCTCTGACCGAACGGTAGACACTGGAGGTAGTCTTCATTGGGGCTGTTTTCATCCATTTGTGGACATTGGAGGTCGTCTTTAGCAAGTTGCAGACGCCGGAGCTTGTCTTTGCCAAACTGTAGATGCTGGAGGGCGTCTTCATCCATTTGTGGACATTGGAGGTCGTCTTTGGTGAAGATCATCCTTGCCGAAAAGGGGGATTTGATTTCACGTTTGAATTCCTGCGTTCGTTAGTGAAGAGGAAGATGCATATATGATATTTATGGTGACAGATGCATGCATAGAGCCAAAAATGATTGTGAGAGTATCACTGCATAAGTTTGCGAGATGATGCATTTACTTGCTTTCGAAGATGCACTTAGCCTAAGCTTTTGGCGGGGAATTTAAGATCTTCAATCACTTAGGATTGTTCCTATTGATTCAAGTTTTGTGCATGCTACATGAGCCCTGGGGAGATTTTTGTGGGGGATGCATGGTGAAGAGAGGGGATGTATGTGGTGTTGACGGTTTGGGACAAACTTTGAGCTGGTGGGGTGATATCCTTTGGTCGCGGACTGAATTGCATGTTATTGATGAGGTCAATTTTGATCTTGGGATGAAGTTGGATTTGAACCCGGGTCTCGATTGAAATTTCTTTTCGGTCTCGGACATTTGAAGCCGACGCCGATGTGCTCTAGAATGTTGACATGAATGAACCCTCTTTCGCTTGGGTTAGTTGTGATTTGACGAAATGCCGATATGAGGAGATTCCCAATTCTCAACTTTTGATGATGCAGTGGAGTTGCCATATGCCAAGCTCTAAAGCCGAAACTCCAAGATAGTTGTTGAGGTGACTAGGCCTTTCTTACGAAGATAGGTGTGACTTGGATAAAGCCCCATTCCATGGAAAAGACATGGCGAAAACCACGGAATCTTTCTTTGAATGATTTGATGAAGCCCCGTGTTTGACAAAGCGTCACTACAGAGGTCCAGCTTAAAGGTTTGACCGACATACTGATGAAGTACCGAGCCAATCGATCAATGTGAGAGCCTTCAAGGTGAAGTTGTCATGAAGGGAGAAACCCATCTTTGATACCGACTATGAAACTAGAATCCTCTCTTCGAAGAGTGTCTTCCATATGGGAACTGTTAGCCATAGTGGCACTTGGCTTGTTCGTGGCTTCAATCATATTCACACTACTTTTTTTTAGGGAATGGATTGTTGACTGTATTGGGTCCTTGGGGTCCCCTTTTCGATCAGTTCTCATACCGCCCTTTTTCAGAGTCGTGTTGGAGGTGGAAGAAACCCGGTATCTCGTAAATAGGTGCGGTGGCCGGTTGCCGATTATAAGCTTTTTCAAATTTAGCCCGGAATTGATCATTGCCCGTAGATCCGGATAGGGAAATTGCTAAGTGAGACCCTCAGATGTGGTTTCAGGCATGATTGAAAGATGTCTAGTTGTTCCTCTTCAAAAGGAGGAGTTGCCATCTTGCTTGTAAAAGTCCCCGATGTTCTCGTCAGACGCCGCATTGTTGTCTGCAGTCAAATCTATTTGCTTCCCACTCCAAGTTGGCTAGTAGTCTGGTCCCATGTAGCCCCGGCCTCGGATTTTAAGCGAAAGAACCATTTTAGAGCACTTTGGACTTCAAAGAGAGATCGAAATAGTCGCCCAACCGCTGATTAGCGCCCCTTTTGACCTTCATTGCCAAGGTATACATGTCCGAGATGGGTTTTCGGGCATGCGGTGCCATCAAAGAGATCCAAATTAGGCATCACGAATTTGTGGGGAACAAAGGAGTCCGGGTTCGTTGGCCGGAAAGCGACTTCTTAGCAATAATTCAAAGAATCTCGTGCTTTCATTTCCTTGTGTCGTTCCACGAATCAAGCCAAATGAGGGTCTTGTGGTGGAACCATGGCATTCAAACCACGATCGAGCTAGAGAGAGGAGCTACCACCGGCGGCATACGAAAGGTGGAGGGAACGGCCGATCTGGGGACATAGGTGAAATCCTCGTCCTTGGCCCGAATCACCCCGGGAGCTTGAGTAGGACCCCGGGTAAAGGGATAGAACCTTGCGGCTTGTTGTTGATTTTCAACCGGCAAAGAGGGCAAAGGCAGCCTTGATGTAGCCGGGTAACTCGAATTTCCTGAGTGAGGCCCATAAGTAGGCTTAAGTGCGGGCCGCCGTCCCCGATTGTTGAATTGCATAGCCGAAGGTGCATGACCAGTGGGGTACTGCGGTCCCGGTGATTCGATGAAACCGGGATGGAGGCTTGGTAACCCATCGAAGCCCGAGTGAGGAATGGATTTGTGAAAGCCGTGTGAGGAGTGGCCGAGCTAGCATCATCCCGAGGAAGGGCTTCGACCGTTGCCCCGGACTAGACCGTGGAAGCATTCCAAACCGTTGCCGCGAAGGCCCCGATAGATTGGTTCTAAACCGAGGTGGGATTCCAATCCGGCTGTGGCATTCCGAGGTATCCCCAACCATGAGGAGACATTCCGTACCGATTTTGCCCCCGCCGAGGAGCCGTGAACCGATCGGTTACGTTAGGGCCGCATGGGTCCAAAGAGTCCGTATTTGGGGTTTGCTGTCCCGTTGAGACGGTCATGAAGGGATCTTATGAGGCTTGTGCGGTGCCGGGGATTGGATATCTTGAACTGGGTTGCTTTGCCAAGGCATTTCAAACCGATGTAACCGAGAAGCTCTGACCGATCCGTACCGAACCGCCGAGGCATACCAAACCGCCGTGACATACCAAGATGACCCCGATCGCTTTGAGGCATACCATACCGGCCCAAATCGGATCAAGTCAATTTGTTTCTCCAAACGACCGTCCTGCATCGAATCGTGAATGTATATCAAACCGAGGCCGAAAGGATGGCCGATTCGCGAGTTGAGAAGAGTGTGAGGAAGGTGGTGGTAGTCCTGTCTAGCCAAGATAGGGATGGGGATCCTTTTCCTCTTCTACCGTGAAAGTTCCATCGGGGTTGAGGGCAATCGTCAAACCAAAATTCCCGACATCTTCCAAGGACGAACATCGAAACCTCATTCGATTGGCACAAGGAGTTTTATGGACTCGGGTTCCAATATTAGTCATAGGAATATGATGAATTTCTGGTCTTGGTTAAAATTCCGTCCTCGTTCTTGGACATCAAAGAACTGCACTTGACTAGCCCATGACCAACATGGCGATCAAATCTCATCTTGCTTGGTGGAGCCTTGGTCTGAAGAGATGTATTTGCGAAGTCTTGATTCGGAAGAAGTGACTTGGCAAAGCCTCGGTCTCATGATTTGTGAATCGACACAATTAGAGAGAGGCTTCAACCCGGTAGGCACTCAGATCGATGCGAACGAGACCCAACCCATCTTGTAGCAAAGTGAAGAACCAACGTTCTTGAATTATCATGTAGCAAAAGAGGCAACCCATCCTTCTATATTTACTTTATTATTTTCTTTATTCAATTAGTCAACCGAAAGAAAAGACAATTTAGAAATGTATACCTGCAGGGGCGTATTTTTCGAAAAGTGGGAACGAATCCCCGATTTGTATTATTTGATGGCCTCATTTGACGAAGGCACAAAAGAACTCGCTTTGGGTTTGATTCTTTTGAGAGAGCATAAGAATAGAAAGGTTTGTAAAAGTGTATGGAAGCCCCCGCCGACGTAAAATTAGTGTTTAGCTCTATTTTTCCTATAATGTAGAAAAAAAAGACTTGTCGAGACATCTGAAAACATGTTTTATTCAAAATGATCACAAGATTGCTTAAAACCCTTTATTAATGTTCGGGTTATTCAACCCCTAATCTCGACATGAACAAACATTTTGATTAATCATGAGGAGAAAGTCAACTGATACCAAGAGTCGAAGTTGGCGAATGGTGAAGAGGGATCGTGTATAGGAGAGGCTATTGGTGAGGCCGGATTTTCTCGGGATTTGAATGTGTTTATGACCGGACCATTTATGGTTGCCTACGTTCCCCTCATTGTGAGGAGCTCAGGTCGCCGTAGTTCGGGCCTGAACTGTGTTTGGCTTTAGAAAAGGGGTATGAACATTTGTGGTACTTTTGGTGAAAAGGCTCGGATAGGAAGTTTGGATGATAAGGTGCGGGCCTTGAGGTGATTCCTTGACAAGTCATTTTGAGCGATTCCGTTGCTTCTTGATCGTCGTCCTTCATCGGGGGAGAAAGATTTTGGATGCAGCTTAAGGGCTTATGATATGTTTTTGCCGTTGCTTTAACTGCTCCCTTGTTGTCGACAACTTCCGTTCTTCGGGCTTTAATTTTGCCCATATGTCAAACCTTCTGATCGGCGGTGCTAGGTCCTTGGCCTCATTTTTTTTTTTTTGAAGCTTTTGTTTTTTTTTTTTTGAAGCTTTTTTTTTGAAGCTGTTGTTTTTTTTTTTTGAAGCTTTTGTTTTTTTTTTTGAAGCTTTTTTTTTTGAAGCTTTTTTTTTGAAGCTTTTGTTTTTTTTTTGAAGCTTTTGTTGTTTTTTTTTTTTTGAAGCTTTTTTTTTTTTTTTGAGCACCTGAGGACGAAGGCAAGCTTCTACTTGAACTTTCTTGATGCATGGGGGGCGGAGGCAAGCCCCTGTTTTTTTTCGATATGGGGTCGATCTCCCGATGCTGAGTGACCTTTTGTTGTCCCTTGATGTTGCCGCCTTCGTTGACTTGATCAAGGTGATGATGGGGATATGTTTTGGAAAGTGTATGGCTTGATGGAGGCCTTTGTGAGGTGAGGAAAGTGTATAGGGAGGGCATTAGTTGACTTTCTCGCACCAATTAATTAAAATCTTAATCATTTCCAGAGATTATTTGTTGAGCGATGCGAGTGATCATTTAAAATAAAACCATTTCATTAAATGTAATGTAGGTGTGCAAATAATGTCTCAAGTCTAGCGAGAAAAGAAAAAGACTCTTTTATAGAAAACTTAAGATTAACTACAATGTCCAAGGAGGACTTGATTGAACGAAGAAAGTACTAGAACCTACGAAGGTTGACTAAAAGACTGTTTTTAATATTAAAGGATGGGTAGCCCCTAGTCTAGCTACTCTTTGTTGTTGACCGCCAAGACGCTTGAGCTTTCCATCTTTCTCGTTAACTTCGATTCCATTACCGCACCGAGGCGGTGATCGGTTACGTGCCCATGATACCGGTGGGAGTGGAGGAGTTTGAGGCCATGGAGCAACTGGGCGAGCACAAGTTGTCCAAAGAAACGGGTCGGAAAAGTCACGGGACGAACTTTGTCGACCGAGCATATTGATGGGAAGGAAGTGAACCCGAGAGGACCTTGAGGGGTATTGGGCTCTGTTTGGGAGGATTCGACGATGCGCCGGTTGTTTTGAGTGAAAGGGGTGATACTAGCCGATTGTGTCTTCGGGCCTTTCTCAAGCTTGAACCGGCATTAGACAAGTGTGCTGGGGCGAGGTTGTCCTATCGGATTCTCTCACTTCGGGCACTTGAATTTTGCGCGACAGAATCATTTCTTTGCCTCGGTTCGACATCTTGGGTCAAAGGAGTGCTAGTACTTATCATAAGATCAAGCTTCACCTGCATTTGTTTCACTTGCTCTATCAATATTGCCACATGGGGATCAACGGGAACATTCGAGTTCTTGGAACTCGCAACAAGACTCTTATCGCCAGAGGGAAACACAGCCCGCAGACCGGTGAAACCGACGGGTGAATTCACTAAGTCCGGTAGATGACAACGGAAAACTTGTGGCATCCGGATTTTCTTTTAGCAACTCATGATCGCATTCAGGTGGGTGTAGAGGCTTTAACATAGCCACATAGCTCAAACTGATTATGTGAAGTCGGAGCATAAACGGCATGTATTGCCGAAATTGAGGAACAGGTGTGATGGAGCCCAACTCGTTCCGAGGAGCCGAGGGCGATGGAGCCCTAATGGCCCGAGGTGCCGGAAAGGGTCAAGAGGAATTGTCCTTGGCAAGGGATCATATGTGGATGGAGGGAGGTGTTGGCCGTGGGATGGAGAGTTATAGGATGAAGGGACCGAAATCACTGTTTTCGAAGTCTCATCTTCGACCATGACCAGTGGAACCATTCGCCTCAACCTGTTACCCGAACTCCATGGCGGCGGAGAGCATTGATGAGCAGGGTCACTGTTCTTCATGAATCTTATGGGCGTTTTCCAAAGTCAGACTAACTCTTCCTTCCTAATCATCGGATTTCTTGTATCCTTATCGCTTTACGCCAAATCTCGCCATCGATCATTATCATCCCATTTAACCTTGGCGTCGCCGTGAACTTATCGGAGGGCGAGAGTTCAAAGCATTTCACCAAATCCCGGCTTTGCCGTGGCCACATGCTTGTTGCGATCAAACCATCCATTCTCGACATTTGTTGCGACTAAATCATCCGGCTTGTCGAGTCTCTGTTGAATTCACGAGTTTGAATCATAAAATTCAATCATGTTTACATTCGCGTTGTTTGGGAAATGATCATGGCGGGGCCGAGATCACCGAGGCGCTCGAGTTTGCCCTTCTTAATTAATCCCCGAATCGCCTTTCTCAAAGCCGTACGGTTGTCGGTCGTATGACCGTGAAGTGCTAGTGGAAAGCACAATGCTTAGTGGTGTCAAAAGGGATTTTGGGATCCTTGGGCCGATAGTTTCTCATGGGTTCGAGGAGACCCCGCTCTAGCAAGCTATTTAAAACTTTGCTTATGGAACACCCAAATCCTCGGGATTCGAGATTTGGTCATTGACTTGGTCACCATTCCGAACAGGGTTTGCCGGTTTTGGTCCATTGGGGCGCTCAAGCTTGCCCGTTTCGATTAACCTTTGAACCGCTCTCTTCAAGACTATGCGGTTGTCGGCCGTGTGGCCATAATGATCATGGAAGGCGCAAAGTGCTTACTCATGTCAAGAGGTGCATTTGAGCTCCTTGGATGGTAGTCCTTGAGAGGCTCCAAAAGGCCTACCCTTACTAAGCCCTTGAAAATTAAGCCTACGGGCATCCCAAGATCATCAAAACGTTCTCATTGCCTTAAAGGACCACCATTTCTTGGTTGCTTTTGGGGGCCGTCAATTGTACACAATGCCTTCTTTCTTTTACCGGATGTCGGAGCCGTGTTGGAAGGGTAAGGTTTATAGCGGCGAGACATGTTCAGTACTCGTAGTCTTTTCCCGTGCACGAACCCTTTTGGTGTAATCATCAATGTAATCGTCGAGATTCGACCTTTTGTAAACTTCATTCGTGTCAGATACACAAGATTGATATGGTGAGATGGCCCGAGTCGAGCGATCGTCGATACTCTCGTTGCTAGGCTTTTCTTGTACCTTCTTAATTGGTTCTACCAATAATCCATTGGACGAGTCAATAGGAACATTAGGATTGCATGACCCCGCCACAAGATTGGCATTAGCAAACGAAACCACGGTAGGAAGTACTCGGTGGGAGGAATGACGGTCCCGAGCATTAAAAGCGTGACCGTAATCTTCCTCATAAGGCCCGGCAGTTGCCGAAGATGAAGATATATGGCTCGTAATGGGTGGATACCAGGGAGCAGTGAGTGCGGATCCGTAAGGCCGCTGAAAACATGAGGTTTGAGGCATCGTAGCATGAGGATCAATGTGTCTTGACCGCACCGAGGAACATGACTACAAGGGAAATGTGTATACTGTACTTGATGAGCAGGAGCAGCTTGCGTAACGGCCGGGTGGAGAATTTGATGAGGAGCATTTGACCTTGTCGGGCTTCCCAACCGGAGGGGCGGGGTAGAGCCTGATGAAGTGGTGATAAAAGCACAGTGGCCCACGTGATCTTGCGGTATCATAGGGGCCAGTGTGCTGAGAATTGGAGGAAGCAAGCCGGCCCCTCTCGAACCATGGAGCACGAGAAACGAACCGTCCCATTCCGAGATGGTGACCCGAGCCGATCGATGCGGTGAAGTAGTAACCGACCCCTTCCAAGCCGATGACCCGAACTGCACCGATGTTCTGAAGTAGTAACCGACCCCTTCCAAGCTGCGGGCGAAAGCCAACCGACTCAATCCCGGTGGTGAGACCCGAGAGGCACCGGGGGCAAGTTGACCTAGATCGGACTGTCGAGGAGTATCGAGCGCAAGGGCCGAGATGTACCGAATCGACCAATTCCAGCATTGATGGCCCGGCCGACCGAGGTTTTGAGTAGCGAACCGACCCATTCCAAGCCGATTGAAACCCAAAGGTGAAAACCGGGAGGTGCCGGGGGAAGTTGACCAAGATCGATACGATGAGGCCGAGAGGCAGCCGAGTGATAGGCTTGGGGATGCTTGGCCCATTAGTAGTTTCACACGAAAGGGGACAGGGCATTTGATAGTAGTTGGCATGCCGGGAGGGTAATTAGCTCCAATCTTCGCATCAACCGTAAAGGTTCCATTAGGGTGGTGAACAATTGCTAGCCCCGGGTTCGATACTTTCCAATAACCGATCGATGCGAGCCTCTTGATTTTGTCTTATACGTTCCAACATCTCGATTCCACTGTTCGGCATTTTGCGGATTTTCGGGGTGTGGAGTTGTACGTCCCCCACCGTTCTCCTCTCGAGTTGGTCATTACGAAACTTTGAGCCGAAGCGAAGGAGGAAACCGATGAAGTATCTCGACTTCGGAATGACCGAGCCGAACAACGATGACCCGAGGTCTCGATCCAAACTTTGCTTACTGTGGAAGGCACAAAAGGGTGTGGTTCGGACTCGGGAAAGCGAAACGAGGTTGGTGTTTGGGCTTAGGGCTCATGCAACATGCGGTTATTTGTTCTTGTTTACTTAAAACATATTTAATTAACCTAATCGGTTGGAAAAGATTGCTCTTCTTTTCGCGAACTACTCGATTCTGGATCGGTGGGCCCCGTCACTACGTCTATAAGCCCCTCGTATTCCACCTGTATTTCGACCTCCCAGGGTGGACAGCCCCGAGCGAGGGTCCTATAGGGCAAGCGGGTCCCACCGACCGAAAAGAAAACGATCCTAGAAGTCTGGCGGGTAATCGAGTCTTGACGAGTATTCGATGTAAATTACGGACAAAGCTGACGTCAAAGTCAAGATCGTGTCCGAGGGCTCGACAAAAAGTCGGCATGATTTGGACTGATAAATGTCCACAATTGATCTTGACTTGTCGTCAGTTAAGCCGTAATCAGGCATGGAATAACCGTTAATCCTTGATGACTCAGTGTCATGCTGGGAGTCAGTGTATAATTTGTGCCAGTCAGAGCCGAAGTCAAGGCGCCGGTCAATATCTTGGTCAAAGTCTGCGGCGGGAAACGGGCATGACTTCGACTGATTAGGGACCCGAAAGATATTGAGTCGGTATGCCGACAAAGGCTTGAAAGGAAAGGTCTATACACAGACAGGGCATGACACAGACCAGACTAAAAACCAACCGGGTCTCGGACAAAGTGTGTCACGGACAAGTGCATGGTCGACACGAGGCTCCATGGGATGTTTGGGTAGTCCTGTGCTCATCCGAGAGGCGTAATAAGACCAAACGGACCGCGACAAGGATTTCCCCGGGTTAGGGACGTAGTGTGCAGTGTAAGGTCACGTGCGCGTAGTGTGCAAGCAGTCTATCTTTTGGGTAGTCCTGTGCTCATCCGCGACACGAGGCTCCATGGGATGTAAGGTCACAAATGAATGGGAAGACCCGGGATCTATAAGAAAGCGGGCCTTAACTCCTGAGACAGGAACTATACCTCTAATGACGGCATTGGGATCGACCTCTCCTCGACCCAAAACAAACACTCGACCTTGCACTTTATCTTTTGGTTTCCCGTCGACATCTCTCTTCACACCACTACCTTGTCCCCCTTGACCACTACCCGAAGCTTGCTTACTCTGCCACTTGGGACAATTTCTCCGGAAATGACTTGTCGACCCACACTCCAAACACTTGCCTTGCTTGCTCCAACACTTGTCCTCCGAATGTCCTTGCCTCTTGCAATATCCACACGTTGTCCCAAACTGACCAGAAGTCGAACGATTTGCCGGAGCCGCTACATTTCCTCCTCGATTTGCTCCTGAAGTGAATGTCTGGGCGCCTCCGTTGTCCCGAACCACGACCTTGGAATACATTTCTGTTTCCGCCTTCATTTTTACCCCGATGCTCCTCTATGTCATTCTCAATCCGATACGCCATGTTCACCGCTGATTGGAAGTTGGCGAAGTCATGAGTCAAAAGCTGCTTACGGAACTCCACCCTTAAGCCTTTCACGAACCTGTAGATACTGTGATGTACCCGATTTTTGAAATCAAACGGAGTCGCCACGCCATTTTTGTTTTAAGGGCCAAAACTTTGAAAAAAGCCCGAGATCAGAGATTTAGGTTCGGAGGTCATGTTACGCGTTGGGAAGGACGTTAGTGTGCACCCGACGCGCCTCGTAAAACGAGTCTTCCAAACATTTGAAATCCTTTTGTGTGCGTGTGTGTGTGTGTGTGTTTTGACCAAAATGAGTTGAAACTGAGAAAAACAAAAATGGGGAACTCTTTATAAGACTTTGAACAATCCCCAAGATTTTTGGTATGATTTTTGGGTTGAGTCTTGGCACTCAAAAGATTTTTGGGAGTTGAAAAGCAATTCTGCCAGAATAAAAAAGGCAGTTGACCCTTGACTTTGAAATGGACTTAAAGGCTTCAAAAACTCATAATCTGGGGAAAGTCCAAGAATGAAAGTTTCTTAAAACACCCTAAATAGGGTTTATGCAAAGGAACTTTCCATTTTGGAAGTAATTTGAGGGGTCAAAACCTTCTGGAAATCTCAGATGTGAAATCTGGATTTCCAGAAGCTAATGAACTGGCCTCTAAGAGAAAAATTGAAAGATTGAGTTTTACTCACGCAAAAAATAAAGTAAAAATATGTATGGAAATATCTGGATGTTGGCTACAAAAAGTATTTTGTAGTCAACACCAAATTCCAAGTTTATCTATGTCCAAAAAATTAGACCATGGACTGAGGTCTGAGAAAATTGCTACTGGACAGCAACTTCTCAAGAGAGAAAATATGATTTTAAAGGGGGTTTTTGCATCCATGCTTGTCCCCATTTCCCTAGGTTTTGGTTAGTGATCACTAGACATTTTAGTGGTGAATCAACTATATCAAACCATCCTTGGGGTACATTAGGACTAAGCACTTCATTTGCTTGGGAAGGGGAATTTTATCCTTTGAAAATGGGATTTGGTGCTTGAAAATGGTATTTAGGGTTTTGAAAATGCATTTTGCAAGTAAATAAGAACACATTGAAGAAAATGTTGATCCTTGTAGAAGATCATCCATGGAGATGAACTTCCATGGTGATCTTCTTGGATCTAAGACAAGAAGATAAAATAACTACATTTTGTAGTTTAAAGATGCATGCATGAATGAGAGACTTAGTGTAGGGAGAGGGAGGTTATACCTATCTTCCTTGTGTCTTGTGTTTGAATGGATTCAAAGGCTTGAATGTGTTTAGGATTTGAAAGTGTTTAGGGTTTATGATTTGAGTTGGTTAAAGAGAAAACAAGTAGATAACAATGAAGTCCTCTATGTTTTCTCTCTATTCCTCCTCCTAAAGGGTGATTTGAGCTTGAGTTAGTGTATGTATAAGAGTATGTATGAGAGTGATTTGAAGTGTTTGTGAGTGAGTGAGATTTGGGAAAGATTGAAGAGAAAATGGTGGCAATTCAAGTGAATTCCCACTGTTTTCTCCTATATTCGCGAGTTTCGTTCTTTGTGATCAAATTGTGTTGTGTAAACTGAGAGAGGAGGGTTCAATTTATAGGCCCCTGAAATTTACATACATGTCCGCGCGGATGAGAAGTGCAGCGTGCACTATTCATTAATTACAGCTTCAGGCTTTGGACAGGAAGAATAATCTTTTCAAAATTCAAATTAATCAGCCAGTTTTTGTTCCAGCCATTTCTATTTTTGGTTTTTCTTATTTCTTTTGCTTTTTTGATTCCTTTCCTTGGTTTATCCTTAAATAACAATGCCCATTTTGCCCTCATTTTGTTAGAAATGTTAGGAATTGTTAGAAATGTTAGAAATGTTAAAACTTTCGTTAACTTTCTAACGAAAAAGCTACCAACTCAAATTGGAGCACTTACAGATACGCCTCTCTTCATCCGGTACCAAATGAGGACAATATCGGGCCAACTCCGTAAACTTTGCTGAATACTGTGCTATAGACATCGTCCCTTGCTCTAATTTCAAAAATTCAACCTCCTTTTTATCCCTAGTCACCATTGGAACGAAGTGATCCCGGAACTTACGAGTGAAATTTTCCCAAGTCTGCGGTGTCAAATCCCGGTCCCAACCATCCTTCACTACCTGCCACCAGTGCTCCGCGGGTCCTTCCAACTTGAAAACGGCACATCTCACCTTTTCCGCATCCGAACTCTCCATAGCTAAGAAAATCTTGTTCATCGCTTCAAGCCATCTCTCCGCCTTCACCGGATTTGGATCTCCGTTGAAGCTAGGAGGAGACATCTTCACAAACTTCTCTAGACCATGGTGCCCTTGCCTACCTTCAGGTTGTTGTTGTCCCCTACCTTGATTCTGAGTTGCCATATTCTGAAGAAACACTCGGAACATATCCATCATCTCGGCATTCGGATTACCAACATCACCCAAAGCCCGATTCTGATCTCCATCGTTACCCGCCATTAGTACAAACTCCTGCATTAAACACTCGACGTCAGTTATCACACACTCTCACTCAGCTAGACTCTACCCGAGAATTCTAACCGAGCTCTGATACCAACTGTGAGGACCCCGACACAGAACCTACACGTGTCCCGAGTTGGAGCGTCCTCAACCTAACCCAGAATATACTAAACTTTTAAAACTTTGAATTAAACTTCAAACATCAACATCATTAACATTTCCATTTCAAAACAACTCCACTACTCTCCACATCGGAGGAAGAGTGGACCAACTTTGAAAATACTTAAACTGTTTTAGTTGCAAAAGATTATGGTTCCAACGTAGAAATTTAAGTTTATAATTACAGAATCCCAAAAGGAATTATAACAAAATATACTTTCTACGCCAACCTAACGTACCCCGACAATACCCAAAACTCATCACAAACTCCTTCCCGTCCTTACTTGGCCGGTCCGCCTGTCTCGGGATCTAAAAACATTAAAGGGAGAGGGGTGAGAATAAATCTCAGCAAGCTATTATGAATGCAGCAATATGCCAGATAAATGCAACACATAACCAGTCACACATAACACATTGGGAAAGCTGTAAACACATTTCATTACCTTGGTTTACCTTTTCCCGTCTGTACAGTAGTCGTACAACATTGGGTATAGTAATACTCCAATCTTACAGTGAGCTGCTTAAGCAATACTCACGTCTTATAAGACCCGTTTTTCAGGGAACCAAATAAGACAGTAGCAACTCTGTAAGGCTTTTGGCTCAATACAGATGCTATACCCCATCCTGTGGCCACAGGAGGGGACGGCCACAGATATAACATAATCCGATCACATTAGGTCACACTTCCATAATTGATCGTATTATGTTATACCCCCAAATGTCAGCTGACTCACACATTATCAAGCACATAATAGATACTTGAATAAAATCCACAAAAAGGGATAACAATATAGCAACATGGTAAAATATACTCATGTCTAACCAATATCATAGTGCCACATTTAAATCAATACACTATGCATAATATAACAATGTATATGAACTCAAGTAAGGCAAGGAAGTATCATCAATCCATCCTACAAGGTCATTATACAAAATACAAGGCCTCTATGAAGATTCGAGTTCAATTTACCAAGTGGGAATCACAATCTATAAGTAACCAATTAAGATTGCTAACAAATTCTAGTTCAGCTTTAAAGTTCAGTTCTGAAGGCTTGGGCGACCGCCCATACCACTTGGGCGACCGCCCAAGTGGGTTTCCAAATGGTTCCAAGTTTCTGCCTAGTTGGGCGCCTGCACACACCATCATGGGCGACTGCTCATAGAGGATTTCAAAGGGGTGGGCGACCGCCCATACCTCTTGGGCGACCGCCCAAGAGGGTTTTCAAAGGCAATGCGTTTCTGGACTCATGGGCGACCGCACATGTACCCATGGGCGACCGCCCAAGGAAATTTCCAGCAGACTCAATTTCCACATTTTACACTTAGCTTCATTTTCCTTTCCTCTTTTACTCTATCCTACCTTCAAGAACACCAAGAATTTCATAGCTTTTACAAAGTTCATCCTAAATCGTGCAACCCAAAATAAAGATATTCTAAGTCATTTATCATTCCACATTTTACCCATTTTATACCCTCTATATCATCTTCCAAGAACATTAACCTAAATCCAAACCATTTACCCATCATCCAACTCATGTAAGGTTTTCAAGGCTTGAAATAACTTCATAAAAACAAGCATAACATTCAAGAATTATGAACATTTAGGAGAAAGGAAATCATAACAACTCACTTTAGCCAACACAAGATGAAATGAAGCTTTTCTAGGCTTGATCAACTCCTTGAGATGAACCACTCACAAAAGGACACTTGGATTTAAGAATGGACAAGAATTTCACTTGGTAGAAGTTCAAGAGAAGAAGCTTTCACAATGCTCTTCCATGGAGAAATGTAAGAGTGAAATGAGAAGGAGGAGGGGGTGAATAGGGAAGGTAGGGGAAGAGTGAAAGAAAGTATAAGGGAGGTATGGGGAGGTAAGGGGTGTGTTGACTAATGAGTGAAGGGGAAGTATTTTATGGTATGCCCCCCCCATGCCTAGATGAAAGGCTTTCACATTTTAAATTTAAATCCTTCTCCCAATTATTTATTTTACCCATTTATCCTTCTCTTACTATTTATCTATTTTCTATTTTTATTATTCCCCATGGTTCTTTATTAAATATCCAATGACTTCCTAAAAGATCCTAATTTTACTTCTCACCCAATTTATCTTAAAATACGAATTTAAAGGCATAATTGAACACATAAGGTTAACATAAATATTAAAAGCACATAATATGATACTAAAATTAGTGCCTAGGGTTAGGGTCGTTACATGGTTGGCCAATAATATCCTGTCTTGAGAGCCTTAGACGCTAATGCTTTTCCACCAGAATGATTTCCACATATTCCTTCATGGATTTCTTTCAGCACCAGTTCAACTTGCTCATTATCAATACATCTTAAATAGTGCCCTGCAAAAGATCTCTTAAATAGCACATTATCTATTAAAACGAAAGTTGAAGTACGAATCTTAAAAGATCTAGCATTCTTAATATCTGGCGGAATAGTTCCAAGTTGAAGGAACTCAATTATTGGTTGGGTCCAAGATGAACTTGTATCTTGTGCCCCATTAGATTGAGTAACTTCTTGAATTCCCTCAACTTGGTCTATTGCCGAGAACTTAACATAAATAATGGGAATATTAGTATGCAACATTGATTTGCAAGTTGAACCCAAGTTGGCTAATGCGTCCGCTTCTGTGTTTTCTTCTCTAGGGACCTATTCCAAAGAGAATGATAGGAATTTTGAAGCTAAGGCCTTAACATGTTGGAGATACAGAGTCATCTTGGAATGCTTCGCCATATAACTGCCATTAAAATGGTTAGCTAGCAATTGAGAGTCAACAAATACATTTATATGCGTAATATTTAAACTTAAAGCTGTAGTTAAACCCATGATTAAAGCTTCATACTCAGCTTCATTATTTGTTGCACTGAATTCACAAGATACAGCTTGAGGTATGATATCACCTTGAGGGGATTTCAGCACTATTCCCAAGCCAATTCCTTTGGAATTTGAAGCTCCATCTGTAAACAGTGTCCAAAATCTAGGAATTGTTTTACCTTCAAGTTGTTGTACTTCCAGTTCCACCTCGGGCTGCAAACTTGGACTGAAGTCAGCTACGAAGTCGGCTAGGGCCTGAGATTTGATGGCTGTTCTTGGCTCATATGAAATGTCATACGTGCTCAACTTGACCGACCACTTGGCCAACCTGCCTGACATCTCTGGAGTTCTCAACACATTTCTCACAGGATAATTAGTTCTAACAGTTATAGAATGTGTTTCAAAATAATGACGCAGTTTAGTAGCAGCAGTAGTTAAGGCTAAAATTAACTTTTGAAGATGAGAGTACCTTGTTTCAGCATCTAATAAAGACTTACTTACATAGTAAACAGGATGTTGTTCACCTTGGATTTCTTTCACCAATACTGCACTAACAAAGATTTTCGTATACTGACTAAATATAAATAAAGGTGCTCACCATGTTCCGGTTTGGCAAGTAGAGGTGACGTCACCAAGTATTCTTTAAGTTGTTTAAAAGCCGCCTCATGTTGGTCGACCCATTGGAAGAGTTTATTCTTTCTTAATACTTCGTAGAATAACCTGCACTTATCAGATGATTTAGATATAAATCTATTCAAAGCAGCTACTCTACCTGTTAACCTTTGGACGTCTTTGATATTCTTGGGGGATTCCAAGTTGAGAATGGCTTTAATCTGCTCGGGACTGGCTTCAATTCCTCTCTTGGTTACCATATAGCCCAAGAATTTACCTGCTCTAACACCAAAGTTGCACTTTGCCGGATTGAGCTTCATGTTGAAAGCTTTCAAGATGTTGAACGCCTCGGGGTGTTCTACATGATCTTCAATATGCTTGGACTTTACTACCATGTCGTCTATATAGACTTCCATCGTCTTGCCAAGTTGATCTTTGAACATCTTGTTCACCAGCCTCTGATAAGTTGCCCCTGCATTTTTAAGACCAAATGGAATAGAAATGTAACAATATATACCTTCCGGAGTCATGAATGTCGTATCTTCTTGGTCCGAGGGTTCCATTTGAATTTGTTGGTACCCTGAAGACGCATCCATGAACGTCAAGATATCTTGGCCAGCTGTCTCATCAACTAGAGAATCAATATGAGGAAGAGGGAAAGGATCCTTCGGGCAGGCCTTGTTCAAGTCTGTGAAGTCCACGCATACTCGCCACTTGTCGTTCCTCTTCTCTACCACCACAACATTGGCTAACCACCTTGGATATTGAACTTCTCTGATCATATTGGACTTCAAAAGCCTCTCAACTTCGTCCTTTATGATCTGGTTCCTCTCCTGGGCAAACTTCCTTCTTTTCTGATGAACAGGACGGATGGTTGGATCAATGTTCAACTTGTGAGTAATAATGTCCTTGCTTATTCCTGTCATGTCCTCGTGCTTCCATGCAAAACAACATTTCTGACTTCTTAAGAACTCAATCAGCTCCTCCTCAATTTCAGATGGAAGATCTATACCAACTTGTACTTGGGTCTCAGGATTTGACTCATCAACAGAAACATTTTTCGTCTCATGCTCCACTGCTTCAAGAACATCCTGGGCCTTTTTCTTTAATTGCTATGCTTGACGAGGAATCAAACTTGCTTTCATATTAACCTTGTAACATTCTTTAGAAACTTGCTGATTCCCCTTCAACTTGGCTACACCCCAAGGTGTTGGAAATTTGACACACTGGTGATAAGTTGACGGCATGGCCTTCATGTTGTGGATCCAAGGCCTTCCCAAAATGACATTGTACGGAAAGAGCATTCGATCACACATAACCTTTCCATAGCATTCATACCCTCCAAATAGATAGGCAACTTGATTTCTCCGACTGTTTGCTTTATTTCACCACTGAACCCTACCAGCACGGATGAATTCCTCACAACTTCAGATAAAGGAATGCCCATATCTACAAGAGCATGAGTGAAGATTATTTTGACTGAGCTACCGCCATCAATCAGAATTCTCTTGACCACACAATTAGCAATCTGCACCTGAACAACTAGACCATCGTGATGAGGGTCCAACGTGTTGTCCTTATCCTCATCCTCAAAGGAGATAACTTGACCATCTGTGAAGTCACGATGCCTTGAGGGCAATTCTGACTGATCCTCCTTAGAACTCTTGGCGTGACGCTTAGCTGTAGAGTAAGTTGTTCCACAAATATGGGATCCACCTGAAATAACGTTTACTACCTTGGTGGCTGGAGGTGGTGCAACTTTCTCGGGTCTGGACTGCTCCCCTGAATCAGGTTCTTTAGACTCACTTCTGACCCTCTTCTTACCCAACAAATCCTTAAGAAGACCCTTGGATAATAAATGAGCAATCTTCTTCCTCAAGGCAAAACAATTCTCAGTGGTATGCCCAAAATCCTCATGAAATGCGCACCACTTGGACTTGTCCTTCCAAGTTGTTGGCTGATCATTCTTCTTGGGCCATCTTGCTTTATCTCCAAGATTTCCCATGGCGCAAAGGATTCCTGCAATGTCCACAGAAAAGTAGTATTCAGAAATTTTAGGATAATCATTATCATCCCCATCTTGATCATCATATACAAAATGAACTTTAGAAGATTCAGATTTAGCAGGGGGTTTTCCCCTGTTGGACTTATAGTGATGGGAATCCGATTTTACGTCGAGAGGGCTCAAATAGAGGAGTAGGGGTTCTCCCGGTTGACTTCCCCATTGCACAGCCGTCATCCTCCAATCCGATGAAAGGAAAGGCTCGATTCCGATTTCTTCAAGTTGTTTCGCAGGAGTCATCACCAACTCATTATAAAATAGAGAGCTCTTCTTCAAACCAATACGGAATGCTTCTGTAGCTGTGGACACGTCCAAGTTGGGTATAGTTACTGTCTCCTTGTTAAACCTGTGCAAATATTCTTTAAGACTTTCGTTAAGCTGTTGCACAATTCTATAAAGGTCACTAGTCAACTTGTCAAATGCCCTATTGCATGAAAATTGATTGATAAACATATTGACAAGTTGAGCATAAGAAGAAATAGAGTTTAGAGGAAGTCATGTTAGCCATTTTAAGGCTGGTCCTGGCAAAGTTGGGCCAAAACCCCTGCAAAAACATGCTTCTCTAAAAATAGGGGGGATACTTATAATATCCATTGACTCCCGATACAAAGAACACATGCTCTGCTGGATCGGTGCTTCCATCATATTTCTTCATATGAGGGACTGAAAACTTCATTGGGATTTCCACACTAGCTATTGCTGGCACAAAACGAGATTCATTATAGCAAGTTGGAGAAACTTGGTGGTATGGCACATTGACTCCAGGTATGCTCCGAAGCAAATCCTTTATAGTCTGCATTTCCTTAACAAGTTGACTCTCTGCGAAAAGAGGATTGTTATTAAACTGAGATGCAGAAGTATCAAAAGCATTAAAGAAACTCCCTGTTTGCCCCATTGAGGGTGTAGCGTAGGTGTAGCAAGATGACAACACAGGTAGGCTAGCTGGAAGGCTGAATCTTGGTTGCTCAATTGGAATGGACGTCACGATTGTACTTTCTGCTGGCAAAGTATTGGACATAGGGATATCCCCGAAATGGCTTGGTCCTGTACCTGCACCAAACAAATATCTGGGAAGTAAAGGTGAAAATGGAGTAGATACTTGAGTATCAACTTGTTTCCCTTTACGCAGGCTATCAATGGCATTGAATATCATGGCGTTCGTATGCTCCTGACCATCCAACCGATCATTCACTTTCTTCAACATATCGGTCATGTTGGATAATATCTCCAAATTGACAGCTTCCGCATTCAAAGATGGATTGCCTTGGGTGCCGGAAACAGGAAGCGGCCGACTCCTCTCACCTTGACTGCTGGACGGTGGATTGGCCATTTCTACGCAAATAATCAAAGTTTCCCACGGACGGCGCCAAATTGTTTTGGTCAAATTTCAACAAGTATTTCAAGTGACAAGAAAAATGACTAAAGTGATATGAATTAAGGTACAATGATTATCAAGTTGAATAGAAATGGACACAAGTTGTTTGTTGACTAGGGAAAGCCCTTGAACAACTTGTTCGCCGGCATAAAACCCCGGGAGGTTTTGATACCTTCCTTGATCAAAAGTTTACTAAAGATTGAGAGAATTACAGAGCTATGAGCGTATAGAAGGGAGCTTAAGCTAGTGGAAGATGTGTGTGCAAAATATAGTGTTTTATCCCTTTTATACCTCAAATAACGGCTAATTTTACAAAGAAAATAATGGGCCTAAAATCTCGGGAGATAGGTTGATCCGGTTGAGATATCTTCGCCATTTTGTTGATGGAGGGGATAACGATCTGTTGCTGGAGAAACGTCTTTGAATTGGTCTTCGATTGCTTTGCCACGTCCCCTGAAAAATAGGGTTAACGTAACAACGGTTCAACCTGCAGTAGATCAAGATGTAATAGAACAACTCAAGTTGTTAGTACCAAGTTGTTATATGCAAGTTGAAACATGTTGACTGAAAATGTAGAGCCCAACATATGTCACATTAAATACTAAAGTATTTGGGCCTAATAAAGTGATCTACTAAAGTTAAGGGGGGCCCAAGTCATCTTTTATAAGTATGGGATCTACAGTTAATATGCGTAGATACCTAAGGGGCCTAGTTGTTAATCTATGATGGGCTGGCTAACATACTAAGTCATTATAAATATAGGGTTATGGTCCCCAATTGACCTACCTAGGTTTTATTCTCTTGATTCCCATTGTCATCTGAATTCTAAGAACCCTAAGGATCAATTGGAAGACAATAATCGTTCATCAAGTCATCATCAAATATTGCTATGGATTCAGATTTGTCTATCGTTCCATAATCTTTGATAACATAAAGCATGATTGTCCTAAAATAAATATTCCGCATCATTCTAGGGTTTATGTATAATTAATTTCATCAAAATTAAGTTCTTAACGTTTGTCACTGCTAGGGCAGGATGGAAAGAAGTCTTCTATGTCATGGTAATTGAGAACGGAGACGTGAGAAGAATAGAAGAAATAGGAGAGACTGTGCTAGGATTTAGGATCAGAACAACAATGATACCATAAAATAGATAGAATGCGTGTCTTCTCATTCATAAGGTTATAATTTTGATAGGGTTTACAATTCTATAAATAAGGTAACAACCTGGACTAAATAATTACAATATTTAACTTGCCAAAGATAAAAGATTAGGAGATAATTATAAATTATTACAAAGATATACATCGTCTATTATTTGATTAGGTGGTCAATATCATATTACTATCATTTGATTAGGTGGTCAATAGTTGACCCTGTGCCTTTTTTCATGGTAAGGTCTCTCCAAACTAATCCTTTAAAATCATATAAAATACATTAAATCAGAATTAATTTATACTAACTTATTTTTTTAAACTGCAAACTGAATCACTATTTCTGTTAGGTTTGATGTAAAGGGTCAACTTGATTAGTGCCTAAAAAGATTGAAATAGGTTATAATTAATTTCATTAAATAAAAGGGGGGAAAGGATAGTGCATTTTTTCTTCATATGAATATGAAATTTTTCAATAAATTGCACTAAACGTTCTAAATTTGTACTCCCTCCGTCTCAATCTAAATGTCCAAAAATGGGTCTGACGCGGGAATTAAGGAAAGTGAGGTAAGAAAGAGAAAAAGTGAGGTAGGAAAGAGAAAAAGTTTAAATGTTGTGAGTATGAAAAATTAAATAGGAGAGAGAATGAGTGGGAGGAATAGTTAGGAGAGAGAATGTTGTGAGTGTAAAAGTAAAGTAGAAGAGAGAATGAGTGGGTGAAATAGTGAAAAAAAATTTCCTTTTTTGGAAATGAGAAATTTTCAATGGAACGCCCAAAAAGGAAAGTTTGGACATTTAGATTGAGACGGAGGAAGTATAATATTTGCATTAATTGATAAATTAAAGGGCTGAGTACTCTATGGCCCCCGAGCGAGATTTAAAAGTTACAAAACTCAAGCGAGATATAAAATTTCACATTAACATATGCTCACATATACCCCTCTCCCGTTACTCTTATACCCAATGGTATAGAACTAAAAATACTCTTGTACCTTGTTATAAAAGTATTTTTTTTCCACATTTTTTTCATCTTTTCTTAAAAATAATAATAAAAGACTTATAATTTATTAAAAAATATTCTCCTATACTTTTCTATACCTAAATGTATAATACTATTTATAATTAGGTATAAAAGTATTTTTTTCACAATTTTTCATATTTTTTTAAAAAATAATAAAATAAACTCTTATACATTGGGTTATAAAATTGGAATTATTCTTATATCCAGATATAAGAGTCATCTGTTCTTTCAAATTGTGACAAAATAACTCATACTCCCTCCGTCCCACTTCACTTGGCACTAATTTTCATTTTGGTCCGTCCCACCTCACTTGACACTGCCCAAAATGAAAAGTTTTTACACTCACAACACCAATCAAATCACTATTCTCTCCACTCATTCTCTCTCCTACTTTACCTTTTCTACTCACAATATTTTCTTTAATTAATTATCTCTCTTACTTTTTCTTAGTTACCGTGCCCACCTCTTTGATGTCAAGTGAACCAGGACGGAGGGAGTATACCTTATGCTCTAAAAGCTGACGATGACACGGCAATTGCGGACACGGCCGTGCTTGATTATAGGGTACGACCGTACTGAACTGAAATGGCGACGAGTGAGAGATTTTATGGGATTTTGATCTCGGCATTCAATAGTGTGTGGACTTTTGGATCTCGATTGAACTTTTATGAAGAATGATTTGGGGAGAGAGGGTCTCATGGAATTAAATCTATTAAGTATTGCATTTTTCTTTTAATTTTTCCAATATAAATCTAACATTTTAAAATAATGAAATAATTTATGTACAATTTTATCATTGATGCAAGCGGTATAAAACATATTTTTTAATAAGTTTAACAAGTCAGTGCTATATTTATTTTATTATGAAACATATTTTTTAAGAAGAAACTAGTAGGAAATACTAATATTTTATTCTTTGAATAACTTTGATAATAAAAAATCGTACATTCTCAATTGTTAGGCACTATAACAACACCATGTTGACAAAGGTTGTTTAAGCTTAACTATAAATAAATAAATAACTAATTTAATATTCAGCCGCTTAATCCGCGTGTTTAATATCTCAATACAGTACATCTTAAAATAAATTGTTTATTTTTAAAAAGAAGGGTGAGATGAAAGGGGGGGGGGAATTGGAAACGTGCAAAATGTGCTCTGTTTCTGTACATGTGTAGAGGGAATCACAAAAGGCCGACATCCAATACTTTATTCTGTTCTATAGTAAAGTACATTACCATTGCACTTCCTTTCTCCTGCGACAGTGATGATTAAGTCATCTTCGGTTCTTAAATAATGAATTGTGGATTTTCAAAACAAATTGTTTCAAAATAAAAGTTATTTTTTAAACAGCCAAGGATCCTAAGACCCATAAGTGAGATCACAAATCCATAAATATTCAATCGAGATCAGAAATTCCTCAGAAACCCCCGCTGTAATTAATATACCTAGAATACCCCTCCTTCCCATTCCAAAACAGCCGTCCTTTTCTATGTTATTTTAGAAAAATAGAATCAAAATGTAGAGTGTGGGATTTGAACTCCAGACCCTCCGCTATAAATCAAGGACTTAACCGCTCGGGCAATGCTTTGTTTACTTTTATTTTTGCAATATATTTCATTAGTATAAACTGTGGAGGAAAATTAATTTAAAAAAAAATGAGATTTCACAGCTATAAGACCTTTGAATGGTCCTATAGCAAATGGTATATGACCTGGCAACATCATATACAAAGCTATAAGACCATTGGATGGTCCTATAGCAAGTAGTATAGGACCTCACACAATCTTATACCAACGCATTAAGACCTTTGAATGGTCCTATAGCAACTGGTATAGGACTTAAACAACATCATATACAAAGCTATAAGACCTTTGAATGGTCCTATATCATATGTTATAGGATCTCACACAAGCTTATATCAACGCATTAAGACCTTTGAATGGTCCTATAGCAACTGGTATAGGACTTATTATGAAGTACAATTAACCTTGAATCTGAAAACTTGGGTTAAATTTTCGATCTTCGTAGAAACAAAACCTAAATTCGCATAGAGATGAATCAATAACTTTGTCCCTTGCCAAAGAAAATATAAAAATACAAAAGAAAAATCACACCAATGAAATAAGGAAATATAACAAAAATACGCACATGATGGGGACTTTGGTAGAGATCTCCGGCCAGAAGTGGTCCACTAAGGTATTGAGATTAGTTAGGGCATGTAGCTTCAATGTCGGATTCTGCTCGTTTAACATCGCCAAAAGACCTCCGGCAGAGCTGACCTTAGTTGTCGCCATAGTAGAGGTTGCCGCCGACCAAGAAAGCTTCGATTCGATTTGGAACAGGGGTTGAACATACCAAAAGTGTCGAGTTGGGCTAAGCAAGCAAAGCCCAATCCTCAAAGCAACCATTGCCCCAACGTATCAAGGGGGCCAGGTCCAATCAATGCAAGGTCCAAAGCCCATACCAAATATCAGTCGACTAATCCCAACGTCCGACCTATTAGGTCCCGACTTGACTTAGTCCGACCTTACAATCCAGACTCTAATACGGGTACGATCCATGCTCTACCCGTCAGTCAGGTCGACCCTTCTTCAAGTGGCGACCTCGACCTAATCACTCAAGCGTCGAGCTAGCTAAGATAGACATACATGGTCAAATCTTTCCATAACCATATTCCTACAAATCAGGAGCCATTACAGGACACGTTCACATTACTTGTAACTGTCCCTATAATCTCGGAGCTCATGTAGCCATGTCATTAAACTACCTACATCAACTATAAATACTTGGCCACCACCAATCTGCAAAGGTAATCGCCATTTTGTTATCTCGAATTCATTATTCAATACATTTTGAGCTATATACACCGTTATCTTACTCACGCCCGAGCGTCTTCGCCGGAGACACATCCGGCTAGTCGTGGGTTCCGATTTCTGTGTCAAGAAGCCAGGTGATTGGTCCCGCCACGTGGAGGATTACCGATAAGCACAATTCCCGCAAAGCATCGCTTTGGTTCCATCACGGAAATCGTGCTTTAGCTTCGACCTCGAAGATCTCATCAACCTACAACAATGGTGACCCTAGCACGGGCATGTGACAAGCTTCGATGAACTCAATGAGGTGAATGCCAACACCAACGCAGATCTCAACGCCAATGCCAAAACGCAAACCGCCTCCTCCCCACCAAATCGCCCTCACGGTAGAGCAACACGCTCTACCGGTTGTTGATGGCGGGGAATTGCCGATACGAGAAGGGGGAAAAGACACATGGAGGGACAAGGAGCTCCACCTCCTCCTAAGCATCCAACTGCTCAGGTGAATGTTGGAAATAGGGCAGGTCCCTCATCCAACCCATCGAAAGCAGAAGGAAATGTTATCGAGCGAGCCCGCATTTTGGCCGAGCTATCGGGCACAGAGGAGGCCGAGAAGGCGGATATAAGATCGTAGAGGGCGGCTCCCTCTCAAACCTCAAACAGCAAAGCAGCCAGAGTGTTAGGCCCAATGAGGGTGTGGGTCAAAATGCCGATCAAAGGATGGTGGTCCGACCCCACCGCCCGTCCATGTTCCGAGTAATGACTTAAGGGCTAGCCTCACTGTAAATAGAGAGCAGGAGGCTCAATCGATTTGAGGACGCATTTAGAGGCCAATAGAAGTCGACGTGGTTCCTCCGCCCTGACACAAAGATCAGATCCCATAGGGACAGGAATGGGCGCAGTCGCCTATAAGAGACGAGAGGCGCAGTCGCCACTGGGGTAATAGCGCAGTCGCCTACTGAGATGATAGGCGCAGTCGCCACAAAGGAATGACAGCAAAGATCTCCGCTCGATCGGAAAGAGCTCCTTCCCACAGACAGGAGAAGCAGACAAATGACTCCACCCGTAAGCGAGGGCCAAAGGTCGAATGCCGTTCCCCCGTTGGGAGAGGACAGACCCGATGCTAGGGAGTGGCTCCAGTGGAAGAGAAAGTTTGAACAATGGGAGGAAGAGAAGAAAAAGGATACTGGAAAGGTTGAACGAGTTGACTTTGCTCTTCGACCTCTATCCAAGGAGATGAGAGACAGTCGACCTCCTCCTAGTTTTAGATTGCCCCTATTGGAAAAGTACTGTGGGGCAACCAATGCCAAGAATCACATAGCACACCCGGAAGCCACGATGTGTTTTGTCGCCAACGAGGACGACAATATGTGCAAAGCCCTCATAAGCACACTCACAGGGGCAGCCTTGACATGGTTCAATGGTTTGGCGGCTGGTAGCATCACCACCTGGACGTGTTTAAGAACAAAATTCCTAGATCACTTCTCGACTGCTGGAGCTCGAAAAGTGACGGTTACTGATCTAAGCAACTTGGTGCAAGCTAAAAATGAAAGCTCAATGAGCTACTTCACCAAGTTCAAGGAGATGGTGGATAAGATCGAGGAAGATCTCACTGACAGGGAAGTTATCAACCGCCAGAATGGTATTTCCTGAGACATGGATTATGAACTCACAAGCCAGACAGTCACAACTCGACAGGAGTTGTTCGAAAAGGTATACAATGTCGCGCTAGCCAAGGAGAGAAAAGAAAAGAAGAATGGAAAAGGCTCGAAGACTGAGGTCGCTGATGACAAGAAGGACTCCAACAAGAATGGAGGAAACAATAAAAATGGCAAGAACAGGACAAGGGCGACAGAGAAGGTGCCCGAGACTTTCACTCCCCTAACGGTGAGTTGAACTGAAATCCCGAATGCAATCGAGTTGGCTCCACCTCGCCCCAACGAACCTGTGCAACAAGTTCGTAAGGGACAACAAAGAAATACTGTGATTACCACAAGGACACGGGTCATCTCACGGAGGATTGTTTAGGCTTGAAGCGTATTATCCAAAGAATGGTCGAGCAGGGAAGACTCGACGCATATGTGAAGAGGCCTCAAACTGGTGGAGGCGAGCACCGCAGTGGACAACAGGGACCGAGGCAACCTAGATTGAATCTGGGGTCATTACAGAGCAAGCAAGCAACACACCTATCAAACACAAGATCTTTCACCAACAAAGCCCCACATGTGCCTCCAAGGAGAGATGTCAGAGATGAAGCGATCAGCTTCTACCCCCATGAATTGGCAACTAATATGGCGGCTAGGGAGCAAGTTCTCGTCATCCCAGATCTCATAGACGGATGTAAGACGAGCAGACTCTTAGTCGACACGGGGCCCGCAAGGACATTTTGTTCTATAAGACTTTCAAAGAGACGGGTCTTAATGACGGCAGCTTGAAAGATATGATGGCAGTGTGGAGGGCTTCACCAACCATCGAGTTGATGCTAAGGGCCAGATAGAGCTCGACGTCGACCTAGGCCAACACCCCCAAAGGATCGTGTCGAAGGTACAATTTATTGTGATTGATGTAAACAGTGACTATGCCGCCATACTTGGTATTCCTGGACAGGTCGCTCTTGGAATGGTGGCATCGATCCCTCATCGCCGAGTCAAGTTCCCACACTCCGCCGGAGTAGCCGCGTACAAGGCACGCTCGAGCCTACCTCGGACCATGTTCTTCGGGAAAGAAAGAAGAGGGAGTTAGAATTTGAGACTGCAGATGGTTACTTGAAACTGTCCCAGTCGGTCACCAAAACTACTCGATTGTCAACAATCACCAATGTGGAGGAGTCGACCTATCGCTCAAATGACGAGGTCATGATTGAGTCGACACGTCACTCTGAAACCACAGAGGTCGATCCAGATGTAGTTATGGTCGACCAAGTCCTCATAGGCAACCTATGCCTCCGCATCGACAATAACTCTGGGGCCACCACCACCGCCGAGGTTGCAAATAAGCCGGATGATATGATAGCGTAAGAAGCTCCACACCTGGGGGCCGAGGAGAGACAAAGGGTCGAGAAATCATCATTGAAACCCCGCAGCTCGTAGATGGTCCGTAGTTAGAAGCCGTGGATGAGCTAGAGCCGCAATCACTAACCCTTCCTACCCCGACCAAAAATTCAAATTGGAAAGCAACTATCCGCTGAGGAGCGAGCGTAAATCATTGAGCTACTCAAGGAGAGCAATGACGTCTTCGCATGGAGAGTAGAAGACATGAGGGGAATCAAGGAAGAGGTCGCCGTTCACCGACTTGAAGTCAACCCGACCATAAAGCCTAGACCCCAAAAATTGAGAAGTTTTGCTCGTGATAAGGAAGAGGCTATAAAACCGAGGTACAAAAACTTTTGAGCGCAGTGGATAATCAAGGAGGCCACTCATACAACGTGGTTGGCCAACGTGGTCACGGTGAAGAAATCAAATGGCAAATGGCGGATGTGTGTCGACTTCACCACTCTCAACCTTGCTTGCCCTAAGGACAGCTTTATCCTTCTTCCTAGAATCGACAAGCTAGTCGATTCCATCGCCGGTCACTCAACCCTCGCCTTCCTCGACGCTTACTCAGTGGTACCACCGCATTAAGATGCATGAGGACGACATAGTCAAGACGGCATTTCAGCTACTGGAGGCATCTACCGCTACAACATGATGCCATTTGGTTTGAAGAATGCGGGTGCAACCTATCGTAGAATGGTGAACAAAGTCTTTGCTTCTCAAATTGGCCGAAATATGGAGGCTTACGTCGACGATACGGTCATCAAAACTAAGGCCTGACGTCACGTAGTCGACCTAAAAGAAACATTCGCCAATTTGCGAGCAAACGACATGAAGCTCAATCCCAAAGAAGTGTGTCTGAGTTGCAGCTCGGCAAGTTCCCGGGATTTATGGTATCTCAACGAGGCATAGAGGCTAATCCAGAGAAGATAAAGGCCTTAGTCGACATGAAGGCTCCCACCAGTATCAAAGAAATGCAACGACTTAACGAGAGAGTAGCAGCTCTTGGTCGCTTCATATCTAAGTCAGCAGAGAGGTCTCTTCCCTTCTTCAAGGCGTTGAGGGGGATGAAAAATTTCGAATGGACGACCGAATGTCATTCGTCGTTCCAACAAACTCGAAGGATTACCTTGCTACTCCACCTCTCCTGAGTAGCCCGACCACTGGTGAAACCTTATTTGTGTATCTCGTCCGTAGGAGACAAGTCGGTTGCAGCAGCCTTGATCGTAGAAGAGGAAGGGCTTCAAAAGCCGCATACTACATCAGTAAAGCCTTATCAGATGTGGAGAGCAGATACTACAATGCAGAAAAGGTCGCCTATGCTCTAGTCGTAACTTCAAGGAAGCTACGAGCTTATTTCTTGGCTCACCCTATTGTGGTACTGACCAATGCGCCCTTGAGAAAGATATTGCACAAGCCGGAGAGTTCAGGTCGATTGCTCAATTGGTCAATTGCCCTTACTGAATTTGACATTGAATATCGACCTCGAAAGGCACTGAAGGCTCAAGCTCTAGCAGACTTCTTGGTCGAGCTTACGTTCACCAAGGAAGACGATGAGCAGCGAGTCCCAAAGGAGAAGACTAAAGGAAAAGAACACGAGTTCCAGCCCGCCATTACTCTACCCGACGATTGCTGGAAGGTTTACTCGGATGGATCAGCAACCAAAAGTGTTAGTGGAGCTGGGATTGTCTTGATCGAGCCAGAGTCTGGAACCGTGTACGAGGAATCACTAAGGTTCAAGTTTGATGCTTCCAACAACCAGGCTGAATATGAAGCCTTGATAGCAGCTATAGAATACGCCAAGTGTTTTGGAGCAACTAAAATCATGGCTTATTGTGATTCCCAACTAATAGTCAACCAGGTCAGAGGCGAGTACGAGGTGCTTAGTTCCACGCTGATTAAATACTGCGACCTGGTGAAGGAGCTAATAAAAGATTTGGAATTTTGGGAGATTCAGAGGATTGGAAGGGAAGACAACGAGCTAGCCGACCTCCTCTCGAAATTAGCCACTTCAGATGAACCACATGGTGAGCCCATCTCCTTCCTCGAAAATCCAGCTTATGAGAGGGTAAAAATTCAATGTGTAGATGATCCCTCGAGAAATTGAATTTATGAGAAGTGTTGGATCGAAGAAATGAAGGCGTACCTAGAAAGTGGCGAGCTGCCTGATGACGAGAATAAGGCTCGAGCTATCAAAAAGAAAGCTCCAAGATACGTCATTCAAGAAGGCAACCTATTCAGAAGATCCTACACCCGACCATTGCTAAAGTGCATCTACCCTCAAGAGGTCGCCCTATTGATACATGAGGTACACAGTGGGATTTGTGGTGGACACCCGGGGGCGAGGACTCTAGCCGACAAGTTAATCACTTTGGGGTATTACTGGCCACACATGAGAGCTGACACTCACAACTTTGTTCAGCAATATGATCAATGCCAAAGGTTTGCCAACCTTCCTCATATGCCTACAACCGAGCAGACTCCCGTGATCGCTACTTGGCCATTCGATATGTGGGGTGTCGACTTGATTGGACCCTTCCCTCCCGCCCGGGGAAATTGCAAGTATGTGATCGTCGCTATCGATTATTTCACCAAGTGGGTTGAAGCCAAGCCATTAGCTCGCATCACAGAGGAGAATGCCATCAACTTCATTTGGTGTCGGTTTGGTTTTCCTCGAGCTATAGTGTCCGACAATGGTTTACAGTTCTCTCAAACCTTCGAAGCAGAGATCAATCGAGTAGGAATCAAACATTGGAAATCTTCTGTCGCCTATCCCCAAGGTAACGGGCAAGCTGAGGCAGCGAATAAACTTGTACTATCTTCGCTCAAGACAGGGCTCGTAGGTCAACGCAATAACTGGTTGGACGAACTCCCCCTTGCTCTTTGGGCAGTTCGCACAACCACTCGGGGGCCTACGGGGGAAACCCCATTCGCTCTCACATACGGATCGAGGCCACGGCACCCGCCGAGCTCGCATTTCCTACCGCTAGAGTAACATTCTTCGACCAGGAGCGTAACAACATCAATAGATTGATCGACCTTGATTTAGTCGACGAGAAGCGAGATACCGCTACCCGCGAATGGCCAACTACAAGCAAAGAACCAAGAGTTACCATGACAAGAAAGTGAAAGCAAGGTCGTTCCAAGTGGGTGACTACGTACTAAGGAAGATCGAGGCAACAGGAAGGAGAACCCAACAGAATAAGCTATCTCCTAACTGGGAAGGTCCCTATGTGGTTACTCGAGTCGTCAAGGAAGGGACTTACATGATAGCTCATCCTGGGGGAGAAGAGTTGAAGCATCCTTGGCACACCACTCACCTCATCAGATATTACTTCTAGTTTCCAACTTTCAAGCTCAAAGTTTGTCCTAGTTCTAGTTTTCTATTTCGATGTAAGCATGTTTTACTTCAATGAAATTACAAGTTCTACTAGACCAAACATTGTACTACACTCTATGCAATAAGCTCGATTCTTAATCAGCTTTGTACCTCTAAGTGAGTTCGACTCTTAGTCAACTTCACTTCAACAAGCTCGACTCTCAGTCAACTTCGCTCTAAAAAAACTCGATTCTCAATCAGCTTTGTACCTCTAAGTGAGTTCGACTCTTAGTCAACTTCACTTCAACAAGCTCGACTTCGCCCGCCTTCGCTCTAAAAAAAGCTCGATTCTCAATCGCCAGATCCTCTAAGTGGTTCGACTCTTAGTCAACTTTGCTTTAACAAGCCCGACTCCTGGTCGGCTTAGATTAAATAAACTCGATTCTTAATCGCTTAGTTCCTTTATCAAGTCCGATCTTAGGTCGACTTCACTTACAAGCTCGACTCGGTCACTTTGAACTCTTAAAATAGTTGTGACTCGAGTCAATCTCGTTTGCAAAAATCCTTGCAAGTCTCGAGGTCGATCAGTGGCATCATAAGTTCGGGTCGACCTTAAACTTAAGATGACTCATTTGTCCTACTATACCTAGCTCGACACTTGCATCAAAAGCATACAACATGCAATACAGAGAAGTCAGCTAAGATTAAACACAAGGAAGTCTCCCAAAGTGGGCCAAGACTTAGACAAATAAAGTTACAAAATATTTTGCCTCCTAAAAAATAGGGCCAAGGCATCCAAGTATTCAGAACAAAAAAGCAAAAAATGTTTGGGACTTGTTCAATACACAACCAACAACATTAGACTTCATTCCATGGACTCATTGACGACTTGAGTATCAGTGGGCGTGGGATCACCAAAGATTTTCCTCACCTATAGCAGCATGGCTCCCCAGAACTTGCTCTTGGTGATAGACGACCTTCCTCGAGTCGCCGATGGTATACTTTGGAGTCTCCTCATCAAAGGCCGAATCCTCGTAATCTTCAAGTTCTCGCAAGGATTGAGTCAAAGTTGACAGACTCAACAAGCAGGAGGTTCCCAAGGCGCGGCATCCGCTTCCCGATCATCCTTGGCAATAAGCTCCAAGTCATTTGCATTAAAAGGCACCAAGTGACGACCTTGCCTAGCCAGCTGTTTGTACGGCTCCTCGTAAGCCCATCGAGCTAGCCGTTCGACCGATATATTGACAGAGGGATCTACAATTATACGTCGAGCCATACGAGCCCGACCTACATGGAAGAACCCCTAGCTTCTTTCGTAATACGGGCGTGCAGCTCATCACTATCTTTATAAGCCTCGACAAAGATCCTCTCGTTGCGCTTTCACCGCAGCCAGCCTAGATCCAGCCTCCCATTGTTGTCGAGCAAAGATTCGCCTCCTCTTGTTTCTTTGCTAAGGTAACCGGACCTCCTCCAACCGTTGCCTTGCCAACTCAAAATCAGCCCGCCATCTTCTTTTTCTCTTCCTTAAGACTCGGCGAGTTCACCGTTAACTTCCCTTAAACTCTTCAAGGCATCCTCCTTCGCCTTAATCTCGTTATCCTTCACCAATTTCAAGGCTTCATAAGAATTGTCCAAGTCGGAGTGCTCCTCCTTCACCTTATCAAGCTCACTTAGCCTCTTCTTATCCTCCTTCAACTCCACCACCTTGCCGACCTCCTCCTCAAGCTTCAACAACTCTTCGTTGCGAGCTAGCATAGTCTTAGCTAGCTTCTCCTCGCTCCTCCGCAGCCTTCCAATAGGTGGTAGCCAAGTCAATCATGGCAAGAGATCCGCAATGTCGAGTAAAAGAAAGAGGTTAGATCGAGCTTAAGAAAGAGACAGAGGAGGAAAAGATAAGAGGAGGAAGTATATTAAAAACACAGAATTACCTCGTAAGAAGCTAGACCAACCCTAGCCCTAAGCAAGCTTCCTCGGAGTTAAAGGCTTGTTAGAAAACTCCTCGATCAAGTCCCGATCGCCTCCTCCCGACTACAACTTGTCCATATTCCAAATGGGTACTCCCTAGCTAGACAATTGATCCTTGTCAATGGAGTAACATTACTCACTCGTCAACTCTTGCTTGAATCAACTCAAGATACGAAATTTGGACAGAGAAGAGCGGGGCCCAAAGTCTCGCCTCCACAGTGCTCACTAGCATCGACTTGATTGGATGTCGAGCTCACCATCGGGGACCAATCTTAATCTTCTTACTTATAGGAGCAAAGATCATCATCTTCATCCTCTTCATCATCCAAAGCAATAACGTGGGATTTTTCTTGGAGACAACTGGGTCTTGGTTTTGGTCTTGGTCCTAGCCTCGAGCTCGAGTTCCGGTACGAACGACCTCCCTCTCTCGGCTCCATATTCAGCTCGGCCTCCTCCTCACCAAAGAATGTTGACCTCTCCGTAACCTCGGGGCCTCACCACCCTCAACATTCTCACCCTCCGGAGCATCATCCATCTCTTCCAAGTTCTCCTCGGCAGAATGAACTTCGTGGTATCCCGATCAACAAGCTTCAAGAAATCATTTCTCTTGGCACCCTCTACCTCGCGGTTCTCCTTGGCGTTAGCTTTTCCATAGCTCTTCTTGGCCTTCCCGATGTCAATGGCTCTCCCCATATTAGCTTCCTGAGCAGGGGCTAAAACTGCACAAGACAAAAAAGAAAGAGTGTTAGCTCGACATCAAAAATATAAGTTCTATGTACGAGCTGCGAGTTCTACATACGAGCAAGATTAATCATGAGCTAAAAATCCTATAAGCCGCACATATACAGTGGCACGAGTGCTACACCGGGACCAGAAATGACAACTAAATGATCAAATGCAGATGCTAAGTAAGATGGAGCCCGCTCATAGAAGTTTTCATATGTGGAGGAGAAGAAGGCGATACCACCAAAATGCTCCCCATTGTCCTTGCAATAATTCTCAGTCTTGTGACAGAGGGAGAACATTTTCTCAAATCTTGCATGAGCGTGGGTCACCCAATCTGGATACCTCGAGCACCTCACTATGGGAACTAGTGGCACTACATCATCATCCCCTAGCATCATGCCGCCCGATGAAATTATTTTTGTAGTCCCTAGAACCTCCCAACCGACGGGCCTCTCAAAGAACTAGCTCTCGCCAACTTTCTACGCAGTCTCCATGCCACCGGGGTTCCCATTGATCTTCATCTCTCACCACCTTGGTCTCCTCACTTGGTAGAGGAAACTCCCATCCTAATCTACTCTCCACTACTGCTACATGAGAATTCCAGCCACTGGCTTTGCTAGGCAAGTTAATAAATAATTTGGGGGAATTTGCCTTGGAAGGAGTGCTTATACCACCATTCTTATCAAATTTCACAGCAAAGAACTCCCTAAACACTCTCATACAGGGCTCATACCCTAAGAAACGACACACCATGGCAAAACAAACCAAGACTCTGCATGTATTGGCACCCAAATGGGAGAGGTAAAGCATCTGCACACTCTAAGAACTCATTAATGAAGGGGTCCAAGGGCGCCTAAGGCCTAAGAATAAACTGGCCATAATAAAAAGCTACTCTGGTGGCATCAGTCTTGTAGGACTTCCCAAACTGTTTGAAGAAATCGGCCTTGCTGTAAAGGGTAACCTCAAACTCATTCCTGTCCACCTCGCAGAAGTCGTGGATGGTAGACAGTCTAGAGGGAAAATTCTGCTTTCCTCTAAGGGGCCCTTGTGGCACATACCCTCTCTCATTCCTGCCTGGTACCACAGTAGTCTCAAAAGCGTCCACAATACGCGGGCTTGAGGAAGTGGAGACATCAGCTTCTCCTTGAGTTGCCATATCTGTATAAGAAGAGGGGAAAACAGGGGAATCAGTTCTACATGAAGTCTCAGGAGTCCTAGTAGACGCACTAAGGGGCGACCTAGATTCCCCCGGAAAACCAATCCTATTTCTAATAAAGGAGGGTTTGTTGGCATCCTTGACATAGAACACAGCTATATGATCGAGAAGCTCATGGAAGAGGTGAAAAGACACAATTCTAGGATCATCCGTTCCTAAGGCATCTAGGTCATCTCCCACAGGCAAAGATAGCTCAGCGAAACGCAAGCCCCAACGAGTCAAAATTAAAGAACACTCATCAACAGTTATCTCTCTCCACTCTCCATTCAAATGTTTGTAGACTCTATGGTTGACACTACAAGAACCATACCTGTACCCTCGCCGCAACTAAAGGTCCTAGCCATGGCGAAATCAAAGAAATTGCAAAAATTAAAGCCCTAATTCTAAAGGATAACGGGAATACCTTTAGCAGTGGAGAGAAAAACGGAACAATGGAAGACGAAAGCACCAATTTATAGCAAGGATCAACTTTCCTTTGTCGTCGCCGAAATCACGCACAGAGTTCAGAGACAGCAAAAGTTGTAAATGGGGAAGGATTCTTGAATTTATAGCTTACTGAATTGGAAAGGGCAAGGGGAAATTCAAAATTAATTTTCCTAATTAATGGCGGAAACAGTTTCCTAGGCGGACTCTCAAACGTCAAAATTGTAATCATTATGGCAAAAACGGCGCTCGTTCCGATCTAACCGTTCATCGCCAACGTTCAGGATTGTGCCACGTCATTATGGTCGACCTACTTCAAAGACTAGTAACGACCTGCGAGTAAAGTGATTCTCATCAAAGATTTCCTTTTAACTTCCTAGTCGACAAAGTCAACTCGAAAGTTGGGGGCCACTGAACATACCAAAAGTGTCGAGTTGGGCTAAGCAAGCAAAGCCCAATCCTCAAAGCAACCATTGCCCCAACGTATCAAGGGGGCCAGGTCCAATCAATACAAGGTCCAAAGCCCATACCAAATATCAGTCGACTAATCCCAACGTCCGACCTATTAGGTCCCGACTTGACTTAGTCCGACCTTACAATCCAGACTCTAATACGGGTACGATCCATGCTCTACCCGTCAGTCAGGTCGACCCTTCTTCAAGTGGCGACCTCGACCTAATCACTCAAGCGTCGAGCTAGCTAAGATAGACATACATGGTCAAATCTTTCCATAACCATATTCCTACAAATCAGGAGCCATTACAGGACACGTTCACATTACTTGTAACTGTCCCTATAATCTCGGAGCTCATGTAGCCATGTCATTAAACTACCTACATCAACTATAAATACTTGGCCACCACCAACGGTGCAAAGGTAACTGCCATTTTGTTATCTGAATTCATTATTCAATACATTTTGAGCTATATACACCGTTATCTTACTCTCACGCCCGAGCGTCTTCGCCGGAGACACATCCGGCTAGTCGTGGGTTCTGATTTCAGGTCAAGAAGCCAGGTGATTGGTCCTGCCACGTGAAGGATTACTGATAAGCACAATTCCTGCAGCATCAGGGGTAATGGGCGATTGAAGGAGATGTGAGGGAGAGCTCGGTGATGAAGAGGATTGAGGTAGCGGCGGAACGGGGGCTTGGCCGGAGATGGAGATGTCGAGGGTTGGCGAGGCAGAGAGATGGCGTGAGGAAGGGATTGAATCCATGGATTCCGTCTAGAGAGAGAGAGAGAGGCCTCCCTTTGCGTTTAGAGAGAGGGAGGGGTAAAATTGGTATTTAAAAATTATATTTGACCAGGTTAAATGAGTTTTGGGTTTACACGGTATTTTGATCTGGGCTTCTCAATGAGTTTGAAATTTTGAATCTGGAATAGGTTTTTATGGGATAAGATCTGGGGGTTGTGGTTAAAAAGGAATTTTTCCTTTTTTAAAATAACTTTTTTTTCTAAATATTTTTTATTAGTCACTTTATATTTGTAAAATTAAATGTTTGAATAGGAAAATTAAAATATAAAAATATTTATGCATCTTTGCCTTTAAAATTAGGAAAAAATGAAACAATAGTATCCCAACTATAGGGATTATTTGAATTTCATACCTAAACTATTTTTCGTTTCAAATACAGTAGCTCATTTGTTTTGGATGCTCGTTTAAGTTAACTAGGGCTAACAACATTCATTTTTTCAGTTAAATGCACATAAACAATGCAATTGACCCACTTTTTAAAAAGCAAAATTGAAAAATTAATCCAATTAATATAACATAAATACAATGGTTTTAAATATAAAATTAATAAATAAAAGGGTTACAATATAAATTATTTATTCACCAATTAACCCCCACTTAACTTAGATCTTGTATTCTTCACCCTTTTTCTCCATCACCCACCACCATCCCCATCTCCGATCACCCACCTTCACCCCCTGTTGCCCCCACACTCACCCTTCACATTTATTAATCACACAAAATAACCTTCACCTCTTCCTATCCCTGACTCTATCTAAAATCTAATCTCTCCTCCACCTTCCCCTCTCTCTCTCTCCTTTGAAATTCTCTTCCAAACTAAGGCACCAGCCATGAATACTTGATGTTGTCACTACAAAACTCAATACCAATAGCAATAAATGCCATTAAAGCTGAATAACAGTCAAGAAATGAAAATGAAGCTAATTAGCTAAGAACCTTACTATTTAAATTACTCCATTTTTTGGGAAAATAGATCAGCCAAAATGAGATAAGAAAATCAATAAAAGAATTTAAAATTGGTACAAACTTAAACAACAACTAAGTATCAAAATCATATAAACGAATTAAGGATTAAATTAAGATTGTTACCTAGTCCTCAGAATTATGCAGGCAGATGGATCGGAGTAAATAAATCCTAACCTCACTAGCGCGAAACTGAAATCTCTAATCACTGAATTGCCATTGAAAGGCATATACCTAGATCGGTAATTGGGGATCTCACAACCGTGGATCTGAGATGTTTTGCAGTCGGCGGTGATCCTCAACCGGCGCTAGAAACGACGATATTAGGCACGTGAATCTTGGGTCGCCGGCATTGATCGGAGATTTAGAGAGGGAGGGAGGGAGATGTCGCCATTCAGAGGATGAGCAGCGGCTAGGGTTCACGAAAAAAAGGGAGACAACATAATTTTCTTAGAAGAGAGGAAGGTGGAAGAGAAATTTGATTCTAGAGAGTGTTAGGGAGGGCAGGAGGTGAAGGTTGTTTTATATGAGGAATGAGTGGGCGGCGGTCATGACTTTGACGGGTAAGTTTTGGGGCTGCAAGGGGTGAAGGTAGGTGGGTGGCCGGAGGTGGGGATGATGGTGGGTGATGGAGAAGAAGGGTGAAAAACACAAGATCTAAGTTTAGAGGGAGTTAATTGGTGAATAAATAATTTATATTTTAGCCCTTTTATTTTTTAATTTTACACTTAAAATTATTGTAGTTATGTTATATTAATTGAATTGATTTTTCTATTTTGTCATTTAAAAAGTGGGTCACATACATTGCACATCTCTATTTAACTGAAAAAATTTATGTCGTTAGCTATAGATATCTTAAACGAGTATCCAAACAGATAAGGTAATGTGTTTGCAACGAAAACTAGTTTAGGTATTAAATTTATACAATCCCTATAGTTGTGGTACTATTGTTGCATATTTTCCTACAATATTTATTATAATGCGATAGTAATATTTAACAAATGTTACTCTTTAATATTGAAAGTTGTGTTTTTTACCGCCAAAATTGTTACCTTTAATGTATATAACAAAAAGAACTGAAAATAAATAGATTTTAACCATATAAATACAATTATTATATAAGTCATTATATAGGTCATGCATAAAACCATGTACAACGGTGAGCAAAAATTCGCTCACAAAATGAATTCCTTTGCTAAATGGTGAGTGAAAATTGTTTCAACACCTGTAATAATTGTGAGCGAATTTTCACTCAAACCTTTGACCAAAACAGATTCACGACTATTTTTGTGGCAAAATATAAAAAACATTCGTGTATTTTTTTTCTTCATATAAATAGAGCCCAATATTGTAAACCTATGTTACGAACATCTCTCTTTTCATACTTTCTCTCAGTAAACATAAGCAAAAATAATTTTATTATGAATAATTACATAAACAATTCTCGTTTGTTTACTGTTTTAGATATCACAATTAACGTTAATTTATGAGTATGATTTACAAGGATATGCAATTACGAAAATATATTAAAGATAAAATTAATAATTACATAACTTTTTTCAATAATAAAAAGGTAACGGTGAATGAAAAAATTAATTCACCTCTACAAAAAATGAGTTCTAATGAATGAATATATATATATATATATATATATATATATATATATATATATATATATATATATATATATATATATATATATATATATATATATATATATATATATATATATATATATATATATATATATATATATATATATATATATATATATACATGGCTCAAGTGTATTGGGCATTTATCAAGCCACTTTTTCCTACAAAACTCCCTTCTATACATAATATTGTCTAGATATATTTTTTCAACCATTTAGTTCATGTTAAATAAATGCAGTAGTAATTATGTAACTATTTTTTGAGCATCTGAACATTTATAAACAAATAATTAAAGTTATTTAATTTAAACATTCAACACAATAAATAATTATTTACCCTTACATTTAAAACATTTTAGGATTAAAACAATTAATATTGTGATTTAAAAAAAAAAATAATACTCATTACTAAACACTTATACAATTAATGAAGAATCGAAGCATTGTAGGAGTTTATTATTGAAGCATTATACAGATTTGTTCCTTTGACAATATTTTGAATCTAAGAAGTTTCAAATTTGATCATTTAATAGAATATTCACACAGGTGATTAAATATATGAAAGTTTACAATTTTTTGGGAGATCAATAATTCAAATACTTGCTAGAATACAATAAATTACTTATTTATTTATAAATTGATTATAAATAACATAAAATAACCAAAAAATCATAAACATAAAAATAGCGTAAAAATTATAACCTAAAAAAATTGTAAACTAAAATTGTAATTTTTTTTTATATATACACCAAGTTAGACAAATTTTTAGGAGAAAATAAAAACTTACCATAATTTGGACCTCAAAATATATATGCAACCACAATAAGTGAGTTAATTTTTAAAATCAATCGTAAATAACATAAATATGTGTTGAATGTTAAAAATACCCAAATAAATAAAAATTAATTAAAAATAAAGGTAAAAGATTATGAGAATAGCCAAATTGAAGGCTCAAAAGAATGACATAGAAATTATTGAATTTTTCTCAAATAATCCTTTTTTACTTTTTTATTTATCAAAATGACTCACTGTTCAAACTATTGCCCAGAATATCCGTTTTTTTGAAAATCGCTACACCGTGTAGCGAGTTTGATTAGGGTTTGTCAAAACTCGCTACACCGTGCAGCGAGTTTAGGGTAATTAAGTTTGGCCGTTTGAAAATTAATTAGGGTATTTAATTAACTTAAACTCGCTACACCGTGTAGCGAGTTTGACTTGGGTCCGGAATCCCTTTTTTTATTATTTTATTTAATTCTTCTCTTCTCTTCTTTCTTTCCTTCTATATATATTATATATATATATATATATGTATAAATATATATTATTTATATATATATAAAATAATAAATTAGAAAGAGGAAGTCCCTTTAAAAGTCCTCTCACTAAGAGAGGTCCCAAAGGAACTTGAAAAACAATGAAGATGAATCATCTATTTATAGTAGAAGAAAGATTTGAAAAATGTAGGATACATCTATGTGGAAAACTCAAAAAATATTTAAATTTAGATATGGTGGGAAAAACAAAATTTCATTTGCCTCCAAAAATTTCATTTGCACTCATCATGAATTTTTTGGAGGCAAATGAATTTTTTCCTTAAATCAATTACTTCTCTTGGACCTTTACTTGTTCCATTTTTATTTGAAAGCCTCATGAAATTTTTGATTAGTAATATACGTGATTTAATTATCTTAATAATGAAAACTTAAAAAATATTGTATTTAATTTTTCAATTTTTTTTTTGGAAAAATTCAATTAACCTTACCACTAAATTTAAATTAAAATAGAATTAACTTTCTTTCTACTTCTTTCTGAGACGGAAGGAATAATTCACTAGCTCTTGCATATTTATTATAATGATTACTTGTAGCATAATAGATATTTTAAAAAAGTACTAATTTGGATCATAATAGAGTATGAGAAATATGTAGAAATAATTTCATGCGCCCCCTCACCCTAAATCATTATTCATAAAAGTGTAAAAATTGAAAAATTAAATACAATATTTTTTAAGTTTTCATTATTAAGATAATTAAATCACGTATATTACTAGTCAAAAATTTCATGAGGCTTTCACATAAAAATGAAACAAGTAAAAGACCCAAGAAAAGTAATTGATTTAAGGAAAAATTTCATTTGCCTCCAAAAAATTCATGAGGGGTGCAAATGAAATTTTTGGAGGCAAATGAAATTTTGTTTTTCCCACCATCTCTAAATTCAAATGTTTTTTGTGTTTCCCACATAGATGTATTCTACATTTTTCAAATCTTTCTTCTACTATAAATAGATGATTCATCTTCATTGTTTTTCAAGTTTCTTTGGGACCTCTCTTAGTGAGAGGACTTTTAAAGGGACTTCCTCTTTCTAATTTATTATTTTATATATATATAAATAATATATTTTTATATATATATATATATATATATATATATATATATATATATATATATATATATATATATATATATATATATATATATATATATATATATAATATATAGAAAGAAAGAAGAGAAGAGAAGAGAAGAATTAAATAAAATAATAAAAAAAAGGATTTCGGACCCAAGTCAAACTCGCTACACGGTGTAGCGAGTTTAGGTTAATTAAATACCATAATTAATTTTCAAACGGCCAAACTTAATTATCCTAAACTCGCTATACGGTGTAGCGAGTTTTGACAAACCCTAATCAAACTCGCTACACGGTGTAGCGATTTTCAAAAAAATGGACATTCTGGGCAATAGTTTGAACAATGAGTCATTTTGGTAAATAAAAAAGTAAAAAAGGATTATTTGAGAAAAAAATCGAAATTATTATTGTTATTGATTGATTTCAATAAACTAAGTTGAAAATCACACAACAGGAATTTTACTTAAAAATCAACGAATGTTAACGATCATTTGATTATGTCATTTAAAATTGTCGTTATTTAGAGGGTTTTATGATACAACGGGGAACAAGTGTATGTGAGCATTTGAGATTGGTGATTTATTAGGTGAAATTTATGAGAGACAGATAAAATAGCGTACAAAAACTTCAAAATATACGAGAGAGAGAGAGAGAGAGAGTGGTGCCAAGGATAATGTTTATATCTTCAACAGATTGATGCTCTCACTTACTGGGTGTTTTAATATTTTTAAACTTTGAAATTTACTTGATATAGCATGAATACATATTCAAGTATTTAAATAAATTGTATATTTTTACAAAAACATTAAAATTTGTGATTAATAATTAATTATTAAATTCATTTATTCAAACTCAATAATTTCTTAATTATAATAATCCTTGTAAATTATAAAATATAAATATATTTAACTTTTTTGTTAATATTTATTGTATTTGATTTATAAGATTTTTTTTTCTTATCAATAGTCCTTGTTTTAACAACTATTTTTTTTATCTTTCATTTATAATCTCTAACATAAATATTTACATACAATTTTAACTTTATTGGAATACTTTACTGGTGTATCACTATAGTTAGTTGTCAATACTGGTTGGCGGGGCGGAACCGACACCCCAAAGCCCGCCATTAAACGGGGCGGGGCGGGCTGTCCCAAATTACTTGCGGACTGAAAATACGTCATTCCAATTCAACCCATCTTGGGTTGGTGGGACAGGCAGGCCATGCGGGCCAATCAAATAAATGAATTTTGGGTTCGAAATTGTGCATAACTGATATCAAAAAATAAAAAATTATAATAGTCAAACAAACACAAACTGTCAAACACACTAATATCTTAAAATATAACAAAAATCATAACAGTTAAACAAACACAAACAAATATTTATATCAATATAAACTAATTTTCAATCAGAACACACAATTAAGCTTTACACAAACAAATATAGGTAAATCATGATCTCATAAATAAAGATTCATATCAATAAAAATGAAGATAAAGAGATAAATACATGTGTGTGTATCGGATACAGTAACGACAACAAATTAGTGGTCGTGGTAGAGTGAACTGATGGCGATGGAAACGACGACGAGGGCGGTGGTGTATCCTTAGGATTTCTCCGTTTCTATTTTCTACTTCTCCGTTTCTGTTTGCTCGCACCCATATGGATCATCTCAAATTGGCCCACTTTTATTTGGGTTATTAGTTTTAAAATTCAACCCACCCTTATTGTATTGTGAGGTGGGCTGGCCCGACGAAATCAACCTAAATTGACGGCTCTAATTATATCACAATATAAACCAATTAATAAAGTGAAATAAATTACAACATGTTAAAATAAAATTTATATGTATTTTTTAATCAAACACAAAAATTATTTTGAATTAAATATTTTGCTCAAAATTGATAGTTATTTTGAATTGTAGTACCGCTTTAGCCGGGTGAAATCCAAATACCCCAGCCATATGGAATAGTGGAAAGTGACAAGGTAGCAAAGTGGAAGTAGGCTAGTGAATAAAGTAGTACCCAATCAACTAGGTGGAAATGGTTCGATTTAGTTTGGTTTGGACAATTTTAGAAGTCAAATCGCTAAGATCGATTTGGAGAATTTCAAATCGAGCTAAATCATAAAAAAATTCGAACCGAGCTAAACCAAACCGCCATGATTCGATTTGATTAGGTCTAAACCGCGGTTTTATTTGCGATTTGATTTTGCGGTTCAGACCACGGTTCAAACCGCGATCTAGACCATGGTCCGAACCACATTTCAAACCATAACTATTCAAAAAAGGCAACATAAGCAGCAACTAAGTACCAAATAGGATATAACAATTCAAAACCCAAGATATAACAATTCAAAATCCAACTTTCCTACGAGTTTTAACCATTAAAACTCACAAACTTCTTAAGCAGCAACATAAGCAGCAGACCAAACAGCCAAATGATCAAATATCAACCATAGAGTATCAAACGGTAACAAAATTGTTCAAAAATAAATAAGCAAAGAAGAAGAATATAAGCAAAGAAGAAGAACATAACAAAGAATAACAAAGAATCAACAACAAAGAAGAAGTCAAGAATCAAGAATAAAGAATAAATCAAGAATAAAGAAGAAGTCGCAAGTCAAAGTTAGCAAATCAAGAATAACTAAGAATCAAGAATAAAGAAGAAGTCAAGAATCAAGAACATCAAAGAAATCAAGAACATAAGCAAGAAGAACATGGCTCGGTTTGACGGTTTGACTTAATGGTTCGGTTTGACGGTTTCAAACCGCGGTTCGGTCTCAAACGATTCGGTTCGGTTTGGATCGGTTCGGTTTAGGAGTGTCAAACCCCAAGCTGAGCTGAACCACATGATTTGTTAATTTCTCAAACCAAGCTAAACCACTTACGTCTAAAAATCGAGCCAAATCGCACAGTTTGGCTCGGCTCGACTCCAAACTGCGGTTTGAGCCGAACCTCTTCCACCCCTACAATCAACCTCTATAACGACTCACGCGTGCGACTAGCATGAATCTTCCACCGGTTACCATTTCTCCACTGCCTTTCCTTCCCTCTCAACCCCCACGCATAACGCACCCCCTTTGCAACACATATGGGTATTTTCTTATATTTAAATCTCTTTATTAATGGGTTTGATGAAGTTATCTTATGATAAAATACAATAAAATAAATACTACTACATACTTACAAAAAAAAAAAATTGTTGGTTTCGGTGTTATATTAGTTTGTAACGCTTAAATTGGGGGATTAAACAAGCAAATTCGTAATTTCTGACACATTCGAGAAGAGCGACCACTCGATATGGAGCGCGCGACCGTGGCAAGTCTCTGGACAAAGAGAGCGATCACGACCATTCTGGGGCGATCGCGCGCTGCCGATTTTTGGAGATGGGACGATCTCCCATATGCCGGTTTTGTCCTTTTCAACGGCTAATCTGGCCCAGGGTTGTAAAACCATGCAATGTTAGGAGTACGCATATAAATAGAGTATACTCTCAACCATATTTGTAATTTATTTTGCTCATCGGCTTCTCTAGATTTAGGGTTCGCACATTTGTAAATTCTTTTTCAAGAATTCATTTATTAGATTATAGATTGTAATCTGTTGATTTACAAAATATAATAATATTCTCTCCCTCTACCTGTGTATGTAGCCAAGTTGGTGAAACACATATATCTGTGTGTTGTGTGATTGTTGCTTGTTTTCTATCTTCTATATAGACTATGTTCTAACAAACTGGTATCAGAGGTAGTCAGGTTGAGGAAGGTCAAGCGTTGTTCCCCTGCAGAAGAAGATGGGTTCAGGAATTGAATCACCGGTTGACAAGTTTAATGTGAATAATAGTTTTTCTCTTTGGCAAATCAAAATGAAAGCCTTGTTGAGGGACAATGGCTTGTGGGCTCTAGATGCTGCTGCAATCGGAAATCGTCAGGACTCAAAGGGTAAAGCAAAAGTCGTTCCCACCGGTGCTGTTGCGGCTGCAACAGCAGAAGGTTTGGAGAAAGCGAAGAAGGTAGAAGAGAAGGAACAGGCAGATCTGATCACGCTATATGAGAGGGCCCACTCTAAGATCATCAGGTGTCTAGATGATGATATTTTAGCGGATATACCAGATACCGATTTTGGGGGAGCTTTGTGGCTTGCGTTGGAAGATATGTATTTGACACGATCATGGACCAACAATCTATATCTAAAATAGAGGCTATATTCTCTCCGAATGAAGGAAGGTATGCCCATTAGTGAAACTACCCAGATCCGGCTCGCGCGCGGAGGCCCCGGCGTCTCGCATTCTCGTTGCGTCGCATTCGGGAAAGTTCGCCCGGATCCGAGAGGCAGCGCGTTCGCGCCCTGGCATCTGGTTCATTCCCGCTTTTTGCGTTAGTTGGGAGGTGTCTCGCCGTGTTTTGCTTGTAGAGTCGCCACGCCGTTTTTATTAAGCCCAAAACATTGAAAAGGGGCATTAGTTTAAAAATAAACTGTTTTTGTGTGATGAGATTTTGAGTTCGGAGGTCAGATGACTCCTTGGGAAGAGAATATTAGAATCTTAGAGCTCACCCGAGTCACCTCGTAAAAACGAGTCTTTCGGATACCCCTAATATTCTTTAACCGTGTGTGCGCGTATGTGCTTTTTTAAAAATGCATGCTGTATCGGATGTCTACATTGTACACTGCTTATTGAAATGTATTGAAATAGTGTAGGAAGAAAGCCTTACCAATGTTGGTTCGTGTCTGTCTTCCGCTGGGGAATAGTGTTTGAGAATGGAATAGTGTTCCGGTACGGACCGTGATTGCTTCGGGAGGAACCGGTTGTCTGCGGACAGAGTTTCGGCGTGCATTGGGATTGTAGGTTGCGTTCGGGCAGAGGTTCGGCGTGCGTTGGGATCGCAGGGATCACTCGGGCAGAGGTTCGGCGTGCGTTGGGATCGCAGGATCGCCGGGCGTAGTTTCGTGCGTTCAAGTTGCCGGTTTGACTCGGAAAGAGCCGGGACGCCTTGGGAAAGACCAGGAAAGGCCTCGGAGTACCACGAGGGGCCTCAGAGTACCTCGAGAGTGCCTCGGGGCAGCGCGGGAGCGTCGCGAGAGCGCTCGAAGAGGCTTCGGAGCACCATGAGGGAGTTTGGAAGGCCTCGGAAGGATCCGAAAGGGGCCGGGATTGCTCCGAAGGGTCTTAGAGGGGTGCCTGAAGGCTGGGGGAGAGGAGAGAAGAGGGAGATGTGTGAAAATGAGAGAGGGGGAGCCCTCTATTTATAGTGTAGGAAAACTGCAATAAGGTCCGTACGGACCTTATAGGTAATCCAAAATTTTGGTTTTCCTCGATTTGAGGGAATCTGTGGAAATTAAGAAGATTTTGAAATCATTATGTCTGGTTGCAAAGAGGTCCGTACGGACCAACTATGCATGCAATAAGGTCCGTACGGACCAACCATGCATTCCAGTAATGATGTTTTCCGGGATTTGAGGGAATATATTGGACTTTAAGAGTATTCAGTAATCATTGCATCAAAGAGGTCCGTACGGACCATTTGTGCTTTTCTGATTTCTGAAAAATTCCCAAAAGGTCTTTTGTCCCTTTTTATCCCAGAAAGGTTCCTCCCTTGGTTTGGTTGGGGTTTTTTGAGGGTTTTGAGTGTCAAAGGTCTTCGAGATTGCGTTTGTGAGTTTGCGGTGTTTCCCATGTGCTCGAAAGAGGGTGATCCAGATTGGTATACTTACAGAAGCCCCTCGACGACGTCACTTACAGAGGAAGTGGGGTCGTCGATAAGATAAGGGTCCTAATCTGGATTGCATGCTGGGAGAGGAAGTGACCGTGTAGGTCGGTGTGTGAGGACATGGCGGTGTCTTGTTGTGTGACCGTTTTAGGTCGGTTGGCTAGACCCTGTGATAGGATTCCTACGTATCCCTAGCGGGAATCAAGCCTGATCATAGTTCGTGTGTGGGGTGAGTGTTGTTGTGCACGAGGACGGGAGATGTCCTCTGACTGAAACTCTGTGCGTGGACGTGGTGGTGTCCTGTGAGTGACCGTATAGGTCAGTGGTAAGGACGTGGTGGCGTCCAGGGTGACCGCATAGGTCGATGGTAAGGACGTGGTGGCGTCCTGGGTGACCGCATAGGTCGATGGTTGGACCCTGTGATAGGATTCCTACGTATCCCTAGTGGGAATCAAGCCTGGTCGTAGTTCAGAGGTCGTGAAATTGTGAGTGTATGCGGGAGTGGTGGTGCCCTGAAGTGTCGTGTGACCGCCGAGATCTACTGTGAGGACGTGGTGGCGTCCTGGGGTGGCGACATAGGTCGGTGATAAGGACTTGGCGGCATCCTGTGTGACCGCATAGGTCGGTGGTAAGGACGTGGTGGCGTCCTGGGTGTGCAATCTTACTAGAAGATGGGAAATCTTACGAGAAGATGGTTAATCTTACGAAAAGATGGATAATCTTACGAGAAGATGGTTTGTGGTGTGACCGACGAGGTCGACTGTGAGGACGTGGTGGCGTCCTGAGATGAAAATTTTACGATTTTCCGAATCGGGTGGTTTAAAGCCTTCCGGGCTGTAGATAGTGATTTGGGAGGTTTATATGATCTTTCGGACCGAGTGGTTTAAAGCCTTCCGGGCTGGAGATAGTGATTTGGGAGGTTTATACGGTCTTCCAGACCGAGTGGTTTAAATCCTTCCGGGCTGCGGTTGCGTCATGCGTGGGACTTGAATCGTCTTCTGACTGCGGTTGTGTCATGCATGAGGACTTGAATCGTCTTCTGACTGCGGTTTGCGGAGGCATGGCTGCCTTGAGCTTTTGACTGTGAGAGGTGTGAACGGCTTGCGTTTTATCCGTTAGGGACTGCCGATGTTCATCCGTTGGGGATCATTGTGGCCTTGTAGGGGTTTTTCCTGCTGAGAAGGTGACTTCGGGCTTACCTTGATGGTCGGTGCTTGAGTTTCCATTTAGTGGGCGAAGTCCGGGCTTACGATGACGGCCGGTGCATGGGGATATGCGGTTTTGTACGGGTTTGTAAGAATTCCTTTTTGACTTGCTGGGGAAGGAGCTCAGGCTTACTTTGATGGCCGGTGCTTGCGTTGCCGTTGAGCGTTTTGGAGGCATTTTGTGCCTTGAGATTTGTACTTGGAGGTGCGGGCTCCTTCTTGCGCTTGTTTCACCGTTTAGTGGGCGAAGTCCGGACTTATACTGACGACCGGTGCATGGGGATATGCGGTCTTGTACGGGTTTGCAAGAATTCCTTTTTGACTTGCTGGGGAAGGAGCTCGGGCTTACTTTGATGGTCGGTGCTTGCGTTGCCGTTTAGCATTTTGGAGGCATTTTGTGCCTTGATATTTGTACTTGGAGGTGCGGGCTCCTTCTTGCGCTTGTTTCACCGTTTAATGGGCGAAGTCCGGACCTACACTGATGGCCGGTGCTTGCGTTGCCGTTGAGTGGGCGAAGTTCGGGCTTACGATGACGGCCGGTGCTTGCGTTACCGTTGAGTGGGCGAAATCCGAGCTTACGATGACGGCCGGTGCTTGCGTTGCCGTTGAGTGGGCGAAGTCCGGGCTTACGATGACGGCCGGTGCTTGCTTTGATGGGTTAAGGACCAAACTGCATTGATTCTGCTTTGGAGGTATGAGTTTATTGTTGTTTTTTTTTTTGATTTAGCAACTTATCATTTCTCCGTTTTCTCTTGCACTGAGCCTTTTCTGCTTTTGTCGCAGGTGTGGTTCTACGAGATCTTTCGGTGCTTCCCGTGGGATCGAGATCCTGGGGCCATAGCGGCCTATCCTGCTATGTTGGGCTGGGCCCGTCCGGCGAGGAGGAGGAGGACTAGTAGGGGGAAGCTCACCATTACCTACGGGGAGGTGCAGGCGCATCTGGGGAGAGATAGCCCGGCGGAGTTTGCTCTGTATCCCTGGGCTCGGTATGAGGCTGATGATTTCGAGGGTGCTCCCGTGGTGACAGCGCAGAGGAAGATGCTGCGGGGCCTGACCTGCGACGTCATGTACTTGGGAGAGAGGGTCTTTTGGCAGCATGGCCCGGGTATGCTTCCCTTGGCTCCGAGAGACCCGCCTTTTGGGATGTTGGATTCCCGGGATATGAATGTGCTGGAGTTTGAGAGGTATTTGGGCGGCGTGAGTGCCGATGAGTTTGTGTTGTATCGAGAGGAGTATGGGGCCTTCGTGAGGAGGAAGTTGAGGACGCCACAGGTGTTGGCGAGGGAGAGGGAGGCTGGCCCGCCGGGTCCCCCAGAGGTTCCGATGCCTGGGCCAGATTTTACATATGTACGGGGAGACTCGTCGAGGCGTAGGGTGTCGGTACCCGTGCCTGAGCTGGCTCCTGCTGCTTATCGGGTGGACCCGGATGCGCCGGTGAGTGTGCTTACTCTTTTTCATTTTGGCATCTTTTATGTATTTTTTTTTTCTTGTCGAGCATGACTGTATTTCTGAGCGTTTCTTTGGCTGCTTGCTTGTGCAGGTCCCAGGGAGAGCTTATGACATGCTGACCCGCCGTTATGTGGCGATGCGATCTTTTGCGAAGAAGATGGCGGGGAAGCTGTCTTGCCGGTCCTCGAGGCGTGTGCCGGTGTATGAGCTGATGCCTTCAAGGCATTCTGTGGATGTTCCCCCACCGAGAGCCGAGCCAGAGCCACAGCAGGAGGGACCTTCGCGGGGGCGGCATATCATAGATGCCGGGACGTCCTCGGGAGCTCAGAGGTCGCAGACCCTTTATCAGTTCTTTCCTCCGCCGGATGCACAGGGTGAGGGTTCGTCAGAGCATGCCTACTTCGATCCTTTTGTCGGGTTCGACCCTTCCGAGTATCTTGAGTACCTACCCCAGGAGGGGGTTCAGTATTCTGACGACGAGGGTGTGACTGGCGAGTTTACCGGGATGCCCGACTTCTCACTTGAGGATGTTGATGATGATGATGATGATGATGCTGAAGAGTCGGACTAGGGTTCATTTGCTTTCCCTCTTTCCATATCTTCTTTTTTTTTTTGTTTAGCAACAGACATTATATGTACCTGTAATAAAACATTCGCATTTGTATCGCAAAGTATTTTATTCTAAGATGTAATGTGTCTTTGTGATTCTCGGGAATTGTCCTAGGAATTGTTGCTATTATTATTTTTATTTGTGCATGCCACGTGAGCTGAGAGTGTGTTTGTGGGTAGCGTGTGCTTGCCGAAAATGGCTTTGGCCAGAGTTTGGGCAGTTTGGAGCAAGGTCCTGCTGGGAACAGTGGTTGTTGTACTGTTTGCTGGGAAAGTGGGGCCAGAGTGCAAAGAGGTCCGTACGGACAGACCTAGCATGCAAAGAGGTCCGTACGGACTAGCTTTGCTTTTGGGGAGGAAATAAATGTTTTCAGGATGTCTGAACTTCTCTCTCTTCCCATTTTGCAGTCCTTTCGAGCTTTCTTCCCCATTTTCTCTAGGAAACTCCATTTTTGCCATGGATTCTTCGTATGTTCCAAGAATTTTGCCAAGGCTTTCGCAGGAGCGGCAAGCACTTTTCCTTGAGCGGCTGAAAATGTGGATGCGACACCTTATGAGGCATCAGAGGTGGGCTTTCGAGGTAAGGTTTCGACTTTGCTCGATTTGGTCCCTTAAGGAGTTGGTTCCTAATTGGGAGTTGTTGCGGGCTGCCGCGAAGTTCTGGAATGTTAGGAGGCATGTGTATTGCTTCTCCTACAACGAAATGGTGCCCACCTTCGAGGATTTTCAGGCTTTGATTGGAGGACTGGAGGTGGAGGCCATCTCACTTCCTTTGATTGGGAGTGCTGCTGTGAGTGTGAAGCTTGCAGGCTTTATTCGGACTTCATTGGAAGAAGTGCAGGGCATGATCCTTGATTCGGGTCACATTGACATTTCTGCGCTGCCGGAGCGGTTCATGATTGATGATGAGAGTGATGTCTCGTGGGATGCGTTTGCCTTGTGCGTGATAGCGATGCTTTTCATGGTCAGCTCCCTTGGGGTTTGCGATGGCGCTTTGCTAGATGTGGTTGGGCCGCAGAGTGGAGAGGATATTGTCCCGTTGGTGCTGGGGGAGACTCTTCATGGTATTGACCGTCTGGCGACTGGGGATCGGTTTATGAGAGGGGGAAGCCCCGCTTTGCTCACCTTGTGGCTGCGAGAGAGACTTCAGGCTATGCCCGAGGCTCCGACGCCGTTTAGCCCGTGGTCATTTGCTCGGCGACCTCTTGTGTTGGATATGGATCAGTCCGCCTGGGAGAGGTGGATGGCACGGCTTGGTACGCATCAGATCCGTTGGTGGGTTCCTTGACCGGGGATTGAGACTAGGAGGGCCTTTCAGGAAGGGTCCTATGTTGTCAGAGTTCCAGGTTTGTCTTGGTCCTCTTTCTATATTCCGTCGCTTGTTTCCCGGCAGTTTGGGATGAAGCAGGAGCCTTTGTTGGGCTGGGATAACCTTGCTACTGCGGAGATAGCTCCTCTTTGTATGGCAGATCCAGGTGTTCTTTTGTATTTTCTGAGGGTATGGAAGTATCCCGCTTTCCCTCCTGTGGTGCTCCTTTAGACGTCGGGAGAGTGTCGTATTGACGACCCGATGCGACAGTATGAGCAGCGTGTTGGGCAGTCCCAAGTGGCTTTGGAGAGCAGGCGTGGAGCGATTCTGGGGCCCGATCGCCGTAGTAGCTATTGCCTTAGGAGTGCCGAAGCCTGGTCTGACCCTCAGGATGTGACGGGAGACACTTTGTTTGACTACGAGACTAGAGTTGATCGACTGACGGAGAGAGGTCCTCTTTTGCAGACTCGCAGGGAGGAGATCCGAGCCGAAGCACGGGCGAATGAAGCCCTGTGAGCTGCTGGATTGTTTGACTCTACGGGGAGGACCCCTGATCACGGACTGAGAGATGCAGAGTTGGCTCGCGCGGAGCGAAAGAAGACTCGCCGGGGACAAGGGAAGAAAGGGAAGAATGGCGAGGGGACAAGCGCAGACGGCGCGGAATGACCTCCTAGGTATCCATTCATTGCATTGCAAACACATTATTTGTTAAATGTATTAAGCTGTCTTTTAGCATGTTGTGAATTTGAGAGTAGATCGTGCTTGAACTCATCAAGAAATGTTGTAATCGTTAGTGATTTGTGATTTACTTTTAAAGCTTTGTCGAGACGCAAGATCTCTTGTTCGCTTTTGTGTCTTTTGTGAACCTTGGCGGCGTCCATCCTTGGACTTTTCTATTGCATTTGCGGACTGAAGCGGCCTGGGCCCTGACGGCAATCCCCTTCGTTTGGGCTTTGTGTTTGGCTGAGAGATCGGATGTTTCCCTGACAAGTCGTCTTGACGGTCTTTTCCGTGGCTTCCTTGCCCTTTTTTTTTTTGCATCGGGCTCTTGACCTCCTTTTTTTGTAGCTTCTGCTTGAGCTTTTCTTTTTTTTTTGTGAGCCCTTGCTCGAGCTCTCTTTTTTTTTTTCGAAGCGCGTGAGGGCGAAGACAAGCTCCTGGCTTGGAAGCAGACATGGGTCAGTTGTTTGATGCTGAGTGACCTTTTAATGTCCTTTGATGTTGCCGCCGTTGTTTGACTTGGTCAAGGTGATGGTGGGGGCATTCTCTTGGAAAGTGTATAGTTTGATGGAGGTCTTGATTGACATTCAAACTTTTGACTTTTTGTGTGTTTTTAGGCCGGACCAATTAAGGTTGCCTACGTTCCCCCGGACTAGAGGGCTCAGGTCTGCGTAGTTCGACACTACATGGAGTGCCAAGAGATGCACAGTTGTTCTTCTTTAGGCGAAGTATCTGTGAATTTTGCTTCCGTTGACTGGGTTCATGAAGGGATTGCCGTCTAGGTCTGTCAGTTTCATGGCACCTCCGAAGAAGATCTTTTGAACCACGAAAGGGTCGATCCATGTTGGTTCCCATTTTCCCAGTGGGTTGGTTCGAGTGGGAGGCTTTTCTTTGAGTACCAGATCGCCTTCCCCGATGTCCCGGGACTTGACTTTCTTGTCGAAGGCTCTAGCCATCCTGCTTTGGTAGGCTCGGACGTGTTCCATGGCCTTTAGTCATCGCTCGACTAGAAGAGCCAATTCGTTGTGTCGGCTTTGAAGCCATTCGACTTCGTTGACGTTATTTTCCAGCAGCACTCGGAGTGAGGGAATTTCCAATTCAATGGGAAGGACTGCTTCCATCCCGTATGTCAGGGCGAATGGGGTTTCTCCCGTGGCTGTTCTGACTGATGTTCGGTAGCCCCAAAGTGCAAGGTGCAGCTTCTCGGGCCAATCTCGTCCTCGGGTGGTCATTTTTCGGATGATCCGTTCGAGAGTCTTGTTTGCTGCTTCTACGACGCCATTAGTTTGTGGCCGGTAGGGAGAAGACTTGTGGCGTGTGACCTTGAATTCGGCCAGCAGTCTGTAGCATTCCCCTTCGAAGTGTGAGCCGTTGTCTGATATGACCACATTCGGGATGCCGTATCGGCAGATGATGTTTTCCTTGAGGAAATGCGCGACTTTCTTGGAGGTGAGTACCTTGTAAGACTTGGCTTCGACCCATTTGGTGAAGTAGTCGATGGCTACTAAGATGAACTCGTGACCGTTGCTGCCTGGCGGAGCAATTTTCCCGATGACGTCAATTCCCCAAGTGGCGAAGGGCCAGGGTGTAGTCATGCAGTAGAGATCGTGGGGAGGTAGATGATTGAGGTTGGAGAACCGTTGACACTTGTCGCAGCTTCGGACAAAGTGGATGCAGTCTGCCTCCATGGAGATCCAGTAGTAGCCCATCCTGAGAATGATTTGCATCAGGGCTCTGGCGTTCATGTGGGGACCGCAAGCCCCATTGTGGACTTCGTTCATGAACTCGCTTGCTTCTTCCTGGCTGATGCAGCGTAGGAGTGGTCCTTGGTAGCGTTTCTTGTACAGCATGTCCCCAAGGATGACAAAGTGAGAGGCGAGGCGTTTTAAAGCCATGATGCTCTTGGCTTTGACCCCTTCCCTGTGTTGGCCTTCCTCGTTCATGAAGGCGGTTTCCCCGTTCTTGAGGTATTGGAAGATCTGGTTGTACCATGGCTCATTGATGGGCTTGGGTTCTGGTTCGATCTCGCAACAGTAGGCAGGAATTTCCTTTCGTCCGACTTTGAAGGGCTTGATTGCTTTTCCCTCAGGGATTTCCACGAGTGAAGCCAAGGTGGCTAAGGCGTCTGCAAACCGGTTTCGGTCTCTCGGCAAGTAGTGGAAGGTGACCTCTTCGAATTGTGTGATGAGGTCTTCCATGCAGGCGTGGTATTTTTGCAAGCCTGGGTCTATGGTTTTCCACTTGTTGGAAACTTGGTTGATGATCGTGGCCGGTCCCCATGTACCCTCGAGTTTCTGGACATTCCTTTCGAGTGCGGCCTGTAGTCCGGCGGCGCAGGCTTCATATTCGGCGGCATTGTTGGTTACCTCGAAATTGAGCTTTATGGCGATTGGGGTGTGCTTATCCTTGGGATCGACCAAGAGCATACCGATGCCGTTTCCTTTTTTGTTGGCTGCTCCATCGAAGAACAGTTGCCATCGATTTTCGCTTTCGAGTGCGAAGATTCCTTCGTTTGGAAATTGTGGTTCGGGGCCTCGAGCTTCATCGGTTGGGAAGTCAGCCAGTTGTTCAGCCATTGCCCGTCCCTTGATTGACTTTTGGTTCACGTACTTGATGTCAAATTCCGCTAGGAAGAAAGACCATTTGGCGAGCCTCATTGACAGAGATGGTTTGTCGAAGAGGTATTTGACTGGGTCCATTTTGGAAACCAAGTGTACCGTGTGCGACTGCATGTAGTGCCGTAATTTTCCGACAACCCATACCAGAGCTGCGCAGGTTTTCTCGAGGGCTGAGTAGTTGAGTTCGCTGCCTTGAAACTTTCGGCAGACGAAGTAGTTGGCGTTTTCGACTCGCGACTCTTTCCTTTCTTGACAGAGCATGGCTCCAACTGCGGTGTCGGTCACAGTTAGGTGTAGCAACAGTGGCTTCTCCTCGTGGGGAGGACAGAGAATCGGAGGACTCACAAGGTACGCCTTTATTTCTTCAAAGGCATCTTGGCATTCTGAGTTCCATTCGACGTCGGCATTTTTCTTCATCAGTTTGAAGATTGGCTCGCACATGGAGGTCAATTGATTGACGAAACGGCTGATATACTGCAGGCGGCCCATAAAGCTTTTCACCTCTGTTTGAGTTTGCGGTGGTCTCATTTCGATGATGGCCTTGATCTTTTGAGGATCAACCTCGATGCCTCTCTCGGTAACCATGTATCCCAAGACCTTGCCTCGGCTAACCCCAAATGTGCATTTGGCAGGGTTTAGCCTCATTGAGTGTTTTCGGAGGCGATTGAAGAACTTTCTCAAGTCTGTGAGGTGTTGTCCATCTGATCCCTTTGAGTGGATGATCATGCCATTGACGTACACTTCGATCTCTTTGTGGATCATATCGTGGAAGAGGGCGGTTGCTGCCCGTTGGTAGGTAGCCCCAACGTTCTTTAGTCCGAACGGCATTACTGTGTAGCAGTAGGTTCCCCAGGGGGTTGTGAAGGCTGTCTTTTCTTGATCTTCTTCGGCCATCTTGATTTGATTGTAGCCAGCAAACCCGTCCACGAAGGACTTGACTTCGAAATTGGCTGTAGTGTCTACCAACATGTCGATGTTGGGTAGTGGAAAGTCGTCCTTGGGACTTGCTTTGTTGAGATCTCGGAAGTCCACACAGCAGCACACTTTTCTGTTGGCCTTGGTGACCGTGACTATATTGGAGAGCCATGTGGGGTACTCGATCACCCTGATGAAGCCGACGCGGAGCATCTTCTCGATCTCTTCCTTGACTTGTAAAGACCATTCTGGCTTGATTCGGCGTAGCTTTTGAATGATGGGCTTAGCCTCGGGATTCAAGGGGATCCGATGTTCTACAATGTTTGGATCTAATCCGGGCATGTCTCGGTAAGACCAAGCGAACACGTCCACGAATTCTTTGAGCAGTGCAGTCAATGCGTCTTGCTCTGTGCCGATGAAGAAACTTCCGATTTGCGTCTCTTTTGGCTCTTCAGCAGTTCCCAAATTCACTTTGGTTAAAACCTCCTCGGCAGCTTGGGCCCGGTTTTTCTCTCGTTTGACAACAAGCTTAAAGATGTGCTTAATGTATTGTTCGTTTAATGTGTCTGCTTCTTTATCAAGTGAATCGTTATTAACTATTTGTGTGTTAGTTAATTTATCAGTTGTTAAAGATGCAATGAGAGTATACTCGGAAAGATCGAAGCATTCATTAAGAGCATACGGGAATAGATTATTGGCAATGAGTTCGTAATCTTCTGGCGTGAGGCCATCGGATGACTCGAGAGACTCAAATTCAAAGATAATGGACTCAGGATGGGCTTTGACACTGGACTCTAGGACTCGAGGGGTCAGACCAAGTTGTTCGATCATGTTCCTTTTGCTGGCGGTGGGTCCGGAGAAGGTGGCCCAGTTATTGAGTGGCAATGAGCTTGATAGGAGGCGGGGTTTGAAAGGCTTTGTGTCACCATTCCCGATCATGGCTATCATAGGGTTATCAGAAACAAAATCGATTAGGTCTGGCATCTCGATTTTTTCATTGAAGAGCAGGTGGAGCAGTGGCTAGTTCCAAGCATCGTCTGCGGAGTCTTTTGCTTTTGTCTTGGGCATTGCTAGCTCGAATGCGGACTCATCCCACTTGTTGAAGGCAGGGGCATTGACAGAGAGTTTTTCGAGTTCTTCTGTCAAAGAGGGGGTTTTTCCGAACCAAAATTCATTGTGAATAGTGGTGGTTTTGGGTCCCGGTAGAGGCGGTGCGTCGAGAAATGCTCTTCTGACGGGATTTGCCTTGAGGCCTCTGAATCTTGCCATGTTCTGTTGGAGCTTGTCCATGGTTATCGGCCAGCTTTGTTTGGCGTTGATCAACTCTGTTCCCTTTCCTGGGTCTTCCTTCAAGTTGTCATCCTTTTTTGTGAAGTACTTGGTCATGTCGAAGCTGTAAGGGCGAAGATCGGAGGTTGCGTGCAAGCCTCTTTTGTTATCTGCGGAGCGCTTCCGTGCAGCTCGTTTGTCTTCCGCAATGTGTTCGGGAGTAGGAATGTATCACAGGCCATGGAGGGTATTCTGCTCTTTGATATTGATGATTTGTTGGGTATCCTGATGGCGTTTTCCCAAACCAAGCCCCGGGATGTAGTTCATGTGCTTCATCATTTTCATCGGGGGAGGGATCTTGTCCCAAATCAAAGGCTGGTCTATGTGGCACACCTGGGCCTTTGGGTTTTCGATGGTGAACCCTGTTAGCATCATGCCATCATCGTCGTGTTTGATCTCTAAGACCGGGACGCTGTGAGCACCCCAACCCGGGACCTAACGCATGTCCCGAGCTTGAGAAGCTCAGACTAAGAAAACCCATCTTCTATTTTTAAACTTTTATTTGCCTTTACAAGAAGGCCAATTCTAAATTTTCCATAAACAAAATCAAATAATAATATCTCCACTTGGAGCAATTTAAACAAATACTTTAATAACCATACTTGATTAATTACATTGAAAATCCTAATTAACATTGTTTGACAAAAGAGTTTTATGTACAACTTTTTTAAAAGAGTAATACTTAATTATGACTCCCGACAACCCACTCATATACCTATCCTGATAAGTCCCAAATGCAAGAGTACAAACTCTTTCCCCTACTCACCGGATCAGTCACTGTCTCAAAGACAATCTAAAGCAGTAAAAGGGAAGGGGTGAGAATAAATCTCAATAAGCTATTATGAATGCAGCAAGATGCCAAACAAGATGCAACACATAGCATGGTAACACGTAACACATTATGAAAGCGGTAAACACCTTACGTTACCTCATTTTACCTTTCCCGTCTGAACAATAAGTCGTATAACGTGGGAGAAAAACTCCGCTCTTTGGTGAATTGCCCCCATGCACATTCACCGCTTATAGGTCTCATACCCCAGAGATCCATATAAGAAAATAGGATACTTATATGACCCTTATTCAGAGTATCATATAATATCAGCGCTACTGTAAAGCTTTTGGCTTCATACAGAGCATCCACCAAATCACCAAATCGGCAGCATAACCGTAAAGGCTTTTGGCTCAATACAAGAGCTTGCACATCCCACTCTGTGGCCACAGAGGGGTAGTCACGTATAATGAACCTTCAATCACTTATAGAACAAATTAATAATTGATTGAATTCCATTATACCCCTTATCACATATACACGTTCAAGCACATGATAGATACTTGAAATAAATCCACAAAAAGGGATAATAATATAACAACATGGTAATGTATACTCATGCTAATCCATACCATAGTGCAACAACCATTTAATACACTATGCATAATACCATTAACGAATATAAATTCAATTAAGGTAACAATATAACCACATAATCCACACCGGGATGCAATATAATCAACATGCCAGATAATCCACAATTGGGATACAATATATCAATATGCCAATTAATCCACACTTGGGATATATCATAACAACTTGCCAAATAATCCACACTTGGGATATTAAGGTATCCACATAACCAATAACTTCACAATTTGGGATAACAAAGCCACAAGGTGATACATACACATTTCCAATTAGCTCAATAGTGAAACCTATAGTTTCTACACTATTTCAAACTAATCTCCAAAGATATGGAAGCAAGTAAGGTCACCATGTACCCTAAACCATTTCTACTAAGTCATTATACAACCTTGAAATATATAAATAAAAGTTCAAGATCGAATTCCCAAGTTTGAACCCCTTCGAAGAATTTACGAATCAAGCTTATCATCCGTTTTCCGAACAATATTTAAACTACTTCCACAATTCCATTTTGATCAATTAAGATGTCATCGTGTAGCCAAAGTATTCTACTTAAATCTAGGTTGAAGAGGATTCATTTTGGTTCTAGTTTGAATAGGTTTAAACAGCTCCAAAATCAGTTCAATGACACCAGGCCAGGGCACGACTCGTGCCCCAGGGCACGACTCGTGCCCCTTTGGCCTTCTCCAGAATCATGCGTCCCCACTAGGCACGACTTCCTTTTAATCCTTGTCACGACTCGTGCCACGGGGCACGACTCGTGCCCTGAACCCAGAATTCAGAACATGCCTAAAATCCTTCAGCCTCCCAAATCAAATTGTTCCCAAACTAAATTTCCTTTGTTTTATGAACCTAGAATGCTTGCTAAACTTCATACTTTTCATATCAAATTAATTAAACTCCAAGATAACATAAACCTAAGTCATTTACCACTTGATTCTCCACCCATTTCACTACCACAATTCAAGTTTAACCTCCTTAATCTAACTTAATCCATTTTCTTACACTATTGATCATCTTCCTTAAACAACCACATCATTCTATAACATAAACCCATTTCTTAATTACAAGATGGTTTCCAAAGCATCTAATAACCATTTTAATAATAATAACAACACCAAATAATTCATGAACATTAATTAGAAGAGAAAATCATAATAACCCCATTCAAGTCATTAACATATTACTCCCATTATACCCTCATTCTTTCAACTTAGGCCCCCATATCATAACTAAAATCAATTAAATCTTGAATAATCGTTTTACTCAAATAACCATATTAAAAATACAATATACTTTTTCTTTTCATAAAACATTCATTAACACATAAAATGTGCAATATTTAGAAAGAAGTCATAATAACTTACTTAGTAATATGAGATGAAACCAAGATTTGTCTAGCTTGATGTATTCCCCTTGCCTCTACGAACATGGAAGTACACCCGGATCTTAAAATGAAGGAGGATTGAGCTTAGAAGTAGCTTGGAAGAGATGGCCTTTTGAAATGAGTTCCCATGGATATTTTTGGAAGGAGGAAGATGAAGAATAAGAGATGGGGAGGTTGATAATGAAGGGTGAGGGAAAAAGTAAGAAGAAGTATGGGAAGGAGTTGACAATAATGAAAAAGGAGGAGGAAATCAAGGGAAGGGCATGGCCCCCCATTCCCAATAACTAAGGCTTTCAACAATTTTCACATCAAAAGCCTAACTACCCATATTTTATTTATTTTACCCATTTCTATTATTATACTTCTCTCAAAATGCTTTATTTAATTTCCCAATTATCTCATCCTAATATAAGAAATCAATATATAAAATGAACACATAATATTAATAATAATATTAAAAGCAAATAATATGATGCTAAAATAGTGCCTAGGGTTAGGGTCGTTACACTCACTCCCCCTTAAAGAAAATTCGTCCCGAATTTTTAAAAGACTTACCTTAAGGATCAATAACAAAGATTACTCTCCTAAGCATTTTGAATTACAACCTTCAAACAGTTTCCTCAATGCCATGATTCTTCTATACATTCTCACTATCTAAGTATTCTAGAATTAAATCCCGGAATTTCGATTCTAATAACTCTCAATGATTTCCCCACATAAGTCAATTCCACCAAATCATTCTTAACTGAAGAACTCCATACGTACGAAGGATCATACAAATGATTTTTCCATACCAAGCTTCACACAGTACCACTTAAATGCTAAAATAAAACTGCTATTATCCACAATCACTAAGGTTAATTAAAATTCCCGAGTTTGAGAGGAGATCCATCACACACATAACCTATTTCTCAAGAATCTGAATAGTATTCTAATCTCTCCCTTTCGACTAACTAAATCTTCCCACTCTTAGTATTTGTGACAATTCCAAAAGGAAGCTTCAAAAGATAAGGTTCCCCTTAACTAACGAAGAACAATTGTAACCACTCTCGGTAGGGTGTATGAAAATTCCACTTTATCTAAGTCAACTTCCTCGAAGCATACGCTATTACTTTCCCAATTCTCATAATATCACAACCTAATTCTCCTTATTACGCACTTAGAATTTCACAAAGTCCTCATATTCATTAGGTAAGGTAAGGATTGGATCTATAGCCAATCTATTCTCCAATTCTATCAATATGATTTATCCTGATTACATCCTACACCATTTATACATCCATTAGAGTTAACTAAAGCAACGATTGTTCAATTCTCAAGAACTCCTTAAAATTCCTTCGATAATACTTGCCAACCCAAAGATCACGGACTCAATCCTTGTAAGATCCATGGTAACCTTCAAACTCAAGACTATATAACCCAAAATATAAAATCCTTGCGAGCCAACTCACATTTGCTAAACTTCTCAAACGATGAATTTCCACTAAAGGTAAATAACACAACTCACAAATTATCTTCATGATCCTATCGTAACTTTAAATAAACAAAGAGGTCATCAATCATAATTGCCATAAAGCCAACAAAATAAGGATTAAAATTCTGATTATCATACTTAGAATCAACACATGATATATCTTGATGGAAACACAATTACCATCTACTCACAACTAACACGTAAAATTTCTGAAAAGACTTCTTATGCAAGTCTAACACATACCAATATCCTTCACACTTTTAACCAAAACTTTCTGTCTTTAATGCTTATATAACAAGAGTATCCCATAAAGGTTCATCTGAATCAATTACCAATGTAAACAATTTAGGCACAGAAAAGAAGACTCACTCCTTGTGATAGTCTATCAATGCACAACAACTACTTAACCCTCCAGGTCAAGTATATCTAAAAATTATAAATTGATAATACTACCAAATCAATCGGCAATACTGCCACCATAACCACATTACCATCGTGGTAAACCAAAGGAGATTCGAGGTATTCTCTCATAAGAGCAGAATCCTCTAACAATAAAATAATTTCTCAAGTAATGTATGCCACATAGAAGCAACATGCTATGCCACACATAATGATATGAAATAAGATCTATAAAATATGACTCCTACTTCTGAGACAGGGAATTTACCTCTAGTGACTCCTGAGGAATTTATCTCTCCTGGACCCGAAACACACACTCTATCACAGACCTTCTCTTTCGGTTCCCCTTCGTTATCTCTTTTGGTACCACCTCTTTGTCGTCCACCCGGCTGACCGCTGCTTAAAGCTCGTCCCCGCTGCCACCTTGGGCAATTCCTCCTAAAGTGTCCCGTTGCTCCACAATTCAAGCATTTCCCTTGCTTACTCCAACACTTGTCCTCAGAATGACCCATCTTCTTGCAATATTTACAAATCATCCCATACTGTTTGGATATTGGCCTAGACGAAGAAGCTACCACAAGTTCTCCTCTCGCACTTCCTGGGGTTAAAGTCCTTGGCTGTCCTCTAATGATTTTGGATCCTTGTCCTAGATACTTTGGCTTATTTCCAATCCCACCTTCCGATTTTCCACTATTTTCCTCAATGCTATTCTCGATCTTATAAGCTCTCTCTATGACTGTCTGATAATTGGTGAAGCTATCAATCACTAATTTCTTCCTAAACTCAATCCTCAAACCTTTTATAAACCTATGAACTCTTCTCGCTTCATGCGGTACCAAATGAGGGCAACACTTAGCTAATTCCTCAAACCTGACTGAATACTGATTCACCGTCATGTCCCCTTGTTCTAGTCCTAAGAATTCGATCTCCTTCTTGTCTCTTGTAACCATCGAAATGAAATAATCCTCGAACTGTTTGGTGAAATTATCCCAAGTCTGGGGCGTATGATCCCGCTCCCAATTTCCTTTCAGAATCTGCCACCACTGATCAGCTGGACCTTCAAGCTTGAAAACGGCATACCTAACTTTCTCTTCATTGGGACTTTCTATAACCTCAAAAATCCTATTCATTTTGGCTAACCATTTTTCTGCCTTTAACGGATCCGGATCTCCGTTAAAGCCTCTAAAGGGTTCATCTTCACAAATCTTTCCAATCCATCACTTTTACATTCCTCAGGTTGATTCGGAACTGATCCTCTAGTTTCCATTTTATGTACAAACATCCTGAATAACTTCATCATCTCTTCATTATGAATTTCACCTATACCCATATCTCCTTCAATTTCTAGAACTTTTCGCTGATCATCATTACTTCCGGCCATTAGAACCAACTCCTGCATTAAACACTCGGCGTTAATTACCACACATTCCCCCTTAGTTTAGACATCTACCCTTGACCTCTAAACTAAGCTCAGATACCAACTGTGAGCACCCCAACCCGGGACCTAACGCGTGTCCCGAGCTTGAGAAGCTCAGACTAAGAAAACCCATCTTATATTTTTAAACTTTTATTTGCCTTTACAAGAAAGCCAATTCTAAATTTTCCATAAACAAAATCAAATAATAATATCTCCACTTGGAGGAATTTAAACAAATACTTTAATAACCATACTTGATTAATTACATTGAAAATCCTAATTAACATTGTTTGACAAAAGAGTTTTATGTACAACTTTTTTAAAAGAGTAATACTTAATTATGACTCCCGATAACCCACTCATATACCTATCCTGATAAGTCCCAAATGCAAGAGTCCAAACTCTTTCCCCGGCCTCACTGGATCAGGTCACCTGTCTCAGCACAATCTAAAGAAGTAAAAGGGAAGGGGTGAGAATAAATCTCAATAAGCTATTATGAATGCAGCAAGATGCCAAACAAGATGAAACACATAGCATGGTAACACGTAACACATTATAAAAGCGGTAAACACCTTACGTTACCTCATTTTACCTTTCCCATCTGAACAATAAGTCGTACAACGTGGGAGTAAAACTCCGCTCTTTGATGAATTGCCCCCATGCACATTCACTGCTTATAGGTCTCATACCCCAGAGATCCATATAAGAAAATAGGATACTTATATGACCCTTATTCAGAGTATCATATAATATCAGCGCTACTGTAAAGCTTTTGGCTTCATACAGAGCATTCCACCAAATCACCAAATCGCAGCATAACCGTAAAGGCTTTTGGCTCAATACAGTAGCTTGCACATCCCACTCTGTGGCCACAGAGGGGCAGGTCACAGGTATAATGAACCTTCAATCACTTATAGAACAAATCAATAATTGATTGAATTCCATTATACCCCCTTATCACATATACACGTTCAAGCACATGATAGATACTTGAAATAAATCCACAAAAAGGGATAATAATATAACAACATGGTAATGTATACTCATGCTAATCCATACCATAGTGCAACAACCATTTAATACACTATGCATAATACCATTAACGAATATAAATTCAATTAAGGTAACAATATAACCACATAATCCACACCGGGATGCAATATAATCAACATGCCAGATAATCCATAATTGGGATACAATATATCAATATGCCAATTAATCCACACTTGGGATATATCATAACAACTTGCCAAATAATCCACACTTGGGATATTAAGGTATCCACATAACCAATAACTTCACAATTTGGGATAACAAAGCCACAAGGTGATACATACACATTTCCAATTAGCTCAATAATGAAACCTATAGTTTCTACACTATTTCAAACTAATCTCCAAAGATATGGAAGCAAGTAAGGTCACCATGTACCCTAAACCATTTCTACTAAGTCATTATACAACCTTGAAATATATAAATAAAAGTTCAAGATCGAATTCCCAAGTTTGAACCCCTTCGAAGAATTTACGAATCAAGCTTATCATCCGTTTTCCGAACAATATTTAAACTACTTCCACAATTCCATTTTGATCAATTAAGATGTCATCGTGTAGCCAAAGTATTCTACTTAAATCTAGGTTGAAGAGGATTCATTTTGGTTCTAGTTTGAATAGGTTTAAACAGCTCCAAAATCAGTTCAATGACACCAGGCCAGGGCACGACTCGTGCCCCAGGGCACGACTCGTGCCCCTTTGGCCTTCCCCAGAATCATGCGTCCCCACTAGGCACGACTTCCATTTAATCCTTGTCACGACTCGTCCCCATCCAAGGCACGACTCGTGCCACGGGGCACGACTCGTGCCCTGAAACCAGAATTCAGAACAGGCCTAAAATCCTTCAGCCTCCCAAATCAAATTGTTCCCAAACTAAATTTCCTTTGTTTTATGAACCTAGAATGCTTGCTAAACTTCATACTTTTCATATCAAATTAATTAAACTCCAAGATAACATAAACCTAAGTCATTTACCACTTGATTCTCCACCCATTTCACTACCACAATTCAAGTTTAACCTCCTTAATCTAACTTAATCCATTTTCTTACACTATTGATCATCTTCCTTAAACAACCACATCATTCTATAACATAAACCCATTTCTTAATTACAAGATGATTTCCAAAGAATCTAATAACCATTTTAATAATAATAACAACACCAAATAATTCATGAACATTAATTAGAAGAGAAAATCATAATAACCCCATTCAAGTCATTAACATATTACTCCCATTATACCCTCATTCTTTCAACTTAGGCCCCCATATCATAACTAAAATCAATTAAATCTTGAATAATCTTTTTACTCAAATAACCATATTAAAAATACAATATACTTTTTCTTTTCATAAAACATTCATTAACACATAAAATGTGCAATATTTAGAAAGAAGTCATAATAACTTACTTAGTAATATGAGATGAAACCAAGATTTGTCTAGCTTGATGTATTCCCCTTGCCTCTACGAACATGGAAGTACACCCGGATCTTAAAATGAAGGAGGATTGAGCTTACAAGTAGCTTGGAAGAGATGGCCTTTTGAAATGAGTTCCCATGAATATTTTTGGAAGGAGGAAGATGAAGAATAAGAGATGGGGAGGTTAATAATGAAGGGTGAGGGAAAAAGTAAGAAGAAGTATGGGAAGGAGTTGACAATAATGAAAAAGGAGGAGGAAATCAAGGGGAGGGCATGGCCCCCCATTCCCAATAACTAAGGCTTTCAACAATTTCCACATCAAAAGCCTAATTATCCATATTTTATTTATTTTACTCATTTCTATTATTATACTTCTCCCAAAATGCTTTATTTAATTTTCCAATTATCTCATCCTAATATAAGAAATCAATATATAAAATGAACACAAAATATTAATAATAATATTAAAAGCAAATAATATGATGCTAAAATAGTGCCTAGGGTTAGGGTCGTTACACTCACTCCCCCTTAAAGAAAATTCGTCCCGAATTTTTAAAAGACTTACCTTAAGGATCAATAACAAAGATTACTCTCCCAAGCATTTTGAATTACAACCTTCAAACAGTTTCCTCAATGTCAAGATTCTTCTATACATTCTCACTACCTAAGTATTCTAGAATTAAATCCCGAAATTTCGATTCTAATAACTCTCAATGATTTCCCCACATAAGTCAATTCCACCAAATCATTATTAACTGAAGAACTCCATACGTACGAAGGATCATACAAATGATTTTTCCATACCAAGCTTCACACAGTACCACTTAAATGCTAAACTAAAACTGCTATTATCCACAATCACTAAGGTTAATTAAAATTCCCGAGTTTGAGAGGAGATCCATCACACACATAACCTATTCCTCAAGAATCTGAATAGTATTCTAATCTCTCCCTTTCGACTAACTAAATCTTCCCACTCTTAGTATCTGTGACAATTCCAAAAGGAAGCTTCAAAAGATAAGGTTCCCCTTAACTAACGAAGAACAATTGTAACCACTCTCGGTAGGGTGTATGAAAATTCCACTTTATCTAAGTCAACTTCCTCGAAGCATACGCTATTACTTTCCCAATTCTCATAATATCACAACCTAATTCTCCTTATTACGCACTTAAAATTTCACAAAGTCCTCATATTCATTAGGTAAGGTAAGGATTGGATCTATAGCCAATCTATTCTCCAATTCTATCAATATGATTTATCCTGATTACATCCTACACCATTTATACATCCAATAGAGTTAACTAAAGCAACGATTGTTCAATTCTCAAGAACTCCTTAAAATTCCTTCGATAATACTTGCCAACCCAAAGATCACGGACTCAATCCTTGTAAGATCCATGGTAACCTTCAAACTCAAGACTATATAACCCAAAATATAAAATCCTTGCGAGCCAACTCACATTTGCTAAACTTCTCAAACGATGAATTTCCACTAAAGGTAAATAACACAACTCACAAATTATCTTCATGATCCTCTCGTAACTTTAAATAAACAAAGAGGTCATCAATCATAATTGCCATAAAGCCAACAAAATAAGGATTAAAATTTTGATTATCATACTTAGAATCAACACATGATATATCTTGATGGAAACACAATTACCATCTACTCACAACTAACACGTAAAATTTCTGAAAAGACTTCTTATGCAAGTCTAACACATACCAATATCCTTCACACTTTTAACCAAAACTTTCTGTCTTTAATGCTTATATAACAAGAGTATCCCATAAAGGTTCATCTGAATCAATTACCAATGTAAACAATTTAGGCACAGAAAAGAAGACTCACTCCTTGTGATAGTCTATCAATGCACAACAACTACTTAACCCTCCAGGTCAAGTATATCTAAAAATCATAAATTGATAATAATACCAAATCAACTGGAAATACCTGCTCAGCCATAACCACATCACCATCGTGATAAACCAAAGGAGATTCGAGGTATTCTCTCATAAGAGCAGAATCCTCTAACAATAAAATAATTTCTCAAGTAATGTATGCCACATAGAAGCAACATGCTATGCCACACATAATGATATGAAACAAGATCTATAAAATATGACCCCTACTTCGAGACAGGGGAATTTACCTCTAGTGACTCTGAGGAATTTATCTCTCTGGACCCGAAACACACACTCTATCACTGACCTTCTCTTTCGGTTCCCCTTCGTTATCTCTTTTGGTACCACCTCTTTGTCATCCACCCGGCTGACCGCTGCTTAAAGCTCGTCCCCGCTGCCACCTTGGGCAATTCCTCCTAAAGTGTCCCGTTGCTCCACAATTCAAGCATTTCCCTTGCTTACTCCAACACTTGTCCTCAGAATGACTCATCTTCTTGCAATATTTACAAATCATCCCATACTGTTTGGATATTGGCCTAGACGAAGAAGCTACCACAAGTTCTCCTCTCGCACTTCACAGGGTTAAAGTCCTTGGCTGTCCTCTAATGATTTTGGATCCTTGTCCTAGATACTTTGGCTTATTTCCAATCCCACCTTCTGATTTTTCACTATTTTCCTCAATGCTATTCTCGATCTTATAAGCTCTCTCTATGACGTCCGATAATTGGTGAAGCTATCAATCACTAATTTCTTCCTAAACTCAATCCTCAAACCTTTTATAAACCTATGAACTCTTCTCGCTTCATGCGGTACCAAATGAGGGCAACACTTAGCTAATTCCTCAAACCTGACTGAATACTGATTCACCGTCATGTCCCCTTGTTCTAGTCCTAAGAATTCGATCTCCTTCTTGTCTCTTGTAACCATCGAAATGAAATAATCCTCGAACTGTTTGGTGAAATTATCCCAAGTACGGGCGTATGATCCCGCTCCCAATTTCCTTTCAGAATGCCACCACCGATCAATTTGGACCTTCAAGCTTGAAAACGGCATACCTAACTTTCTCTTCATTGGGACTTTCTATAACCTCAAAAATCCTATTCATTTTGGCTAACCATTTTTCTGCCTTTAACGGATCCGGATCTCCTTTAAAGCTCGGTGGGTTCATCTTCACAAATCTTTCCAATCCATCACTTTTACATTCCTCAGGTTGATTCGGAACTGATCCTCTAGTTTCCATTTTATGTACAAACATCCTGAATAACTTCATCATCTCTTCATTCTGAATTTCACCTATACCCATATCTCCTTCAATTTCTAGAACTTTTCGCTGATCATCATTACTTCCGGCCATTAGAACCAACTCCTGCATTAAACACTCGGCGTTAATTACCACACATTCCCCCTTAGTTTAGACATCTACCCTTGACCTCTAAACTAAGCTCTGATACCAACTGTGAGCACCCCAACCCGGGACCTAACGCGTGTCCCGAGCTTGAGAAGCTCAGACTAAGAAAACCCATCTTATATTTTTAAACTTTTATTTGCCTTTACAAGAAAGCCAATTCTAAATTTTCCATAAATAAAATCAAATAATAATATCTCCACTTGGAGGAATTTAAACAAATACTTTAATAACCATACTTGATTAATTACATTGAAAATCCTAATTAACATTGTTTGACAAAAGAGTTTTATGTACAACTTTTTTAAAAGAGTAATACTTAATTATGACTCCCGACAACCCACTCATATACCTATCCTGATAAGTCCCAAATGCAAGAGTCCAAACTCTTTCCCCGGCCTCACTGGATCAGGTCACCTGTCTCAGCACAATCTAAAGAAGTAAAAGGGAAGGAGTGAGAATAAATCTCAATAAGCTATAATGAATGCAGCAAGATGCCAAACAAGATGTAACACATAACATGGTAACACGTAACACATTATGAAAGCGGTAAACACCTTACGTTACCTCATTTTACCTTTCCCGTCTGAACAATAAGTCGTACAACGTGGGAGTAAAACTCCGCTCTTTGGTGAATTGCCCCCATGCACATTCACCGCTTATAGGTCTCATACCCCAGAGATCCATATAAGAAAATAGGATACTTATATGACCCTTATTCAGAGTATCATATAATATCAGCGCTACTGTAAAGCTTTTGGCTTCATACAGAGCATTCCACCAAATCACCAAATCGCAGCATAACCGTAAAGGCTTTTGGCTCAATACAGTAGCTTGCACATCCCACTCTGTGGCCACAGAGGGGCAGGTCACAGGTATAATGAACCTTCAATCACTTATAGAACAAATTAATAATTGATTGAATTCCATTATACCCCCTTATCACATATACACGTTCAAGCACATGATAGATACTTGAAATAAATCCACAAAAAGGGATAATAATATAACAACATGGTAATGTATACTCATGCTAATCCAAACCATAGTGCAACAACCATTTAATACACTATGCATAATACCATTAACGAATATAAATTCAATTAAGGTAACAATATAACCACATAATCCACACCGGGATGCAATATAATCAACATGCCAGATAATCCACAATTGGGATACAATATATCAATATGCCAATTAATCCACACTTGGGATATATCATAACAACTTGCCAAATAATCCACACTTGGGATATTAAGGTATCCACATAACCAATAACTTCACAATTTGGGATAACAAAGCCACAAGGTGATACATACACATTTCCAATTAGCTCAATAGTGAAACCTATAGTTTCTACACTATTTCAAACTAATCTCCAAAGATATGGAAGCAAGTAAGGTCACCATGTACCCTAAACCATTTCTACTAAGTCATTATACAACCTTGAAATATATAAATAAAATTTCAAGATCGAATTCCCAAGTTTGAACCCCTTCGAAGAATTTACGAATCAAGCTTATCATCCGTTTTCCGAACAATATTTAAACTACTTCCACAATTCCATTTTGATCAATTAAGATGTCATCGTGTAGCCAAAGTATTCTACTTAAATCTAGGTTGAAGAGGATTCATTTTGGTTCTAGTTTGAATAGGTTTAAACAGCTCCAAAATCAGTTCAATGACACCAGGCCAGGGCACGACTCGTGCCCCAGGGCACGACTCGTGCCCCTTTGGCCTTCCCCAGAATCATGCGTCCCCACTAGGCACGACTTCCTTTTAATCCTTGTCACGACTCTTCCCCATCCAAGGCACGACTCGTGCCACGGGGCACGACTCGTGCCCTGAACCCAGAATTCAGAACAGGCCTAAAATCCTTCAGCCTCCCAAATAAAATTGTTCCCAAACTAAATTTCCTTTGTTTTATGAACCTAGAATGCTTGCTAAACTTCATACTTTTCATATCAAATTAATTAAACTCCAAGATAACATAAACCTAAGTCATTTACCACTTGATTCTCCACCCATTTCACTACCACAATTCAAGTTTAACCTCCTTAATCTAACTTAATCCATTTTCTTACACTATTGATCATCTTCCTTAAACAACCACATCATTCTATAACATAAACCCATTTCTTAATTACAAGATGGTTTCCAAAGCATCTAATAACCATTTTAATAATAATAACAACACCAAATAATTCATGAACATTAATTAGAAGAGAAAATCATAATAACCCCATTCAAGTCATTAACATATTACTCCCATTATACCCTCATTCTTTCAACTTAGGCCCCCATATCATAACTAAAATCAATTAAATCTTGAATAATCATTTTACTCAAATAACCATATTAAAAATACAATATACTTTTTCTTTTCATAAAACATTCATTAACACATAAAATGTGCAATATTTAGAAAGAAGTCATAATAACTTACTTAGTAATATGAGATGAAACCAAGATTTGTCTAGCTTGATGTATTCCCCTTGCCTCTACGAACATGGAAGTACACCCGGATCTTAAAATGAAGGAGGATTGAGCTTACAAGTAGCTTGGAAGAGATGGCCTTTTGAAATGAGTTCCCATGGATATTTTTGGAAGGAGGAAGATGAAGAATAAGAGATGGGGAGGTTAATAATGAAGGGTGAGGGAAAAAGTAAGAAGAAGTATGGGAAGGAGTTGACAATAATGAAAAAGGAGGAGGAAATCAAGGGGAGGGCATGGCCCCCCATTCCCAATAACTAAGGCTTTCAACAATTTCCACATCAAAAGCCTAACTACCCATATTTTATTTATTTTACCCATTTCTATTATTATACTTCTCCCAAAATGATTTATTTAATTTCCCAATTATCTCATCCTAATATAAGAAATCAATATATAAAATGAACACATAATATTAATAATAATATTAAAAGCAAATAATATGATGCTAAAATAGTGTCTAGGGTTAGGGTCGTTACAGACGCCGTTTGTGTCGGTCCTTTCGGTGACTATGCTATCACCATAGATGATGGTTAGATCAGTTCTTTGGACGAACTTTACACATTGATGGAGAGTGGATGCCACCCCATTGATCTGGTGTAGCCAAGGGCGTCCCAAAATGGCAGTGAATGTGATCGGGATGTCGATGACTTGGAAGTCAGTCGGGACCATTTGTTTTCCGAACCACAGGTTCAAGGTGGCTATTCTCAAGACTGGGCGATACGTTGAGTCGTATGCCTTGATTGCCTGAGTTGAGGGATTCAGATCAGTTGCTTTGATCCCTAGCAAATCCATCATTTTGGATGGCAGGACATTCATGGATGATCCCCCATCTACCAAGACCCGAGGGAGACGGCGCTCGTCCAATTGAACTGTTATGTAGAGAGGTTCATTGTGGTCAGCCCCAAATTTTGGGAGGTCGAGCTCTGTGAAAGTGATGATGTTGCTGTAATTAACGTTGTCGATCATCTGAACCGCTTCATCATGTGTTACGGTGATGGGAACCATGGTCTGGGCCAGACTTTCTTCCAACTTGAGTTTGTGCGGGTAAGATGAAGTGAGTAGGGACCAGAGCGAGATGTTAGCCTGAGTACGCTTGAGCTGAGCTAAGACAGGATCTTCAGCCTTTGGGTCCAGGGTTTCGGCTTCTTTGGCGTAAGGCCCCTTTTCAGTTCGTGGCTCAGGTATGGCTGGCATTTTGTCTGCCCGTGGAGGATTCATTGGGATTTGACCGGAACGTGTCAGAACGTTCACCTCCGGCTTTACTGCTTCGCTTGTCTCTCCTATCTCTGTAATGGGAGGACCTTGATTGGCGTAGGGCCAGACTGCGTATTTCAATTCGTTCACCGTCATAGCTTTTGTGGAAGCATCAACAGTGGCTTTGAGATCTTCCCAAGACAGGGGTTGAGGTATCTAGACCTTCGGACCGTCGTTGGCGGTGCGGAGCTCGTCCCAGCTGATCATGGCGCAGACGTTGCCGTGGCCTTATGCAGAGCTAGGCTGAGGAGATTTGCTGGAGTAGATGATGTAGTAGTCAAACTTTCCTGAGGGTTCTCCGAGGGTTCCGACTGTGGGGTCACCGAATCCATACCTCTTCTTTAGTTTTTGTTGAGAAGAGGGTTTCTTCTTTCTTCGAGGGCGGCCCTCGTTCATTTCATCTTGGAATTCCATTTCCAGACAAGCGGTGCAATCGCAGACGTCCCACCAGATGTGTTCGTTGTTCGGCTGTGGTACCAGGACCTCAGGAGGCTGAATGGGCATGTTTTCCCCTGGGGGGTCTTGTGGCTTTATGTCATAACTGCATGGCTCGTACGAGGGCAACAGGTTGATTTCTGGGAGACAATGAGAGACGTTAGAAGCTGCAGGAGTAGGCATGACTTTGGAAGCCCCAGGTAGTTGGGTGGCTAATGTCCCGAAGTGGTGCATGGCACCTTCGATCCAGGCTTGTTGTTCACCTTGGCGTTTCTCAATAGCCATGAGGACCTGCCAAACTTCTTCCAATGTTGGGCAGTTTCTTGGGGGTAAGGTCCCATTTTCCTCGTTGTTATCCACTGACTTGGCCATGGGGAGCTGACGGACTGCCCTAGTGACTGTGGTGGGAAGGATGTCGGACCTTGCGGCTTTGACACTGGGAGAGTAGTTCCCGGGTATTCTTGATCACTCTCGGTTTGCTGGAGGGGGTGACGGGCAAGGTTTAGACACGGGAAGGCCTCTCGGGATAAAAGGGGGAAAGCTCACGTGGCATGCGGTTTTCGCTTCTTTTATATTTTTTTTGTTGTTTTAATTTACTTAAAACGTGTTTTCTCAGAGTCCTAGGTAGGTTGGAAAAGATTGCTCTTCTTTTTCGCAACTATGCTAGATCCTGGGTCAGTGGACACCATCTGTGCGACTATAAGCCCCTCGTTTTGCACCTGTATTTCGACATCCCATGGTGGACAGCCCCGGGCGAGGGTCCTATAGGGCAAGCGGTTTCCACCGACCTAAAAGAAAAAAATCGAACCTAAGGACCAAGCCTGCCATGTTCGTTTTGATGCGTTAGCCATGTGAATAGTGAATCGAGCCAGCCACTGAGTCAAGATCGGGTCAAGAGTTCGGCATGACCTCTCTTTACCTTGCTTGCGCAAGGGATCTGTGACATTAGGCGTTGGCTGAGTCATATCGTCATGGCTTACGTATCAAAGGCTTGATGACATGGTGTCATGTGGGCATGGATGTATATCCGGGACGGAACATCGTCTGGGTGTAGCTTCGGAAATCAAGATCAGGTCAAGATTTTAGCATGACCTTTTATCGCTTTGCTTGCGCAAGGGATCTTGAATTCCGAGCTTCGACTCAGAAAATGGCCGGCATGGGATATGTATCCAGGCTTGTATGACACGGACTGGATAAAAACCAACCGAGTCTGGACAGAGTGTGACTCAAGACTCAAACGTGCAGGGTTGACGCTTGGCTAGGATGGGATGTTTGGAATGATCCCGTGCACGTCCGAGAGGCATAGAAAGGCCAAACGAACTGCAACTGAGACCATTCCGGGTTAAGGGTTGTAGTGTGCAGTGTATTCGAGGCAGCAGTGCGCGTAGCGTGCGGTGTAACCGAGGCAGCAGTGTGAGTAGTGTGCGGTGTAACCGAGGCAGCAGTGCACGTAGTGTGCGGTCTCTAAAATTCTTTTTCTGAGTAAAACAGAAGTTTTTCGAAGAATTTTAAATGTATGCACTGATGTATATTGATGCATTTTTTTTTTGTATTTTTTTTTTTGTAAAATAATTAAAAAAAAATAAAGCACGTGCACACACACACAACAGTTAAAGAGAAGGAGTAAAATGAAAGTTTGACCCTCATCATCGTTTTAAAAATCTTTTGTTTTGTTTAATAGTTTTTAAAACAAAATTGTCCCCAGCGGAGTCGCCAACTGAAACTACCCGGATCCGGCTCGCGCGCGGAGGCCCCGTCGTCTCGCATTCTCGTTGCGTCGCGTTCGGGAAAGTTCGCCCGGATCCGAGAGGCAGCGCGTTCGCGCCCCGGCATCTGACTCATTCCCGCTTTTTGCGTTAGTTGGGAGGTGTCTCGCCGTGTTTTGCTTGTAGAGTCGCCACGCCGTTTTTATTAAGCCCAAAACATTGAAAAAGGGCATCAGTTTAAAAATACACTGTTTTTGTGTGATGAGATTTTGAGTTCGGAGGTCAGATGACTCCTCGGGAAGAGAATATTAAAATCTTAGAGCTCACTCTAGTCGCCTCGTAAAAACGAGTCTTTCGAATACCCCTAATATTCTTTAACTGTTGTGTGTGTGTATGTGCTTTTTTAAAAATGCATGTTGTATCGGATGTCTACATTGTACACTGCTTATTGAAATGTATTGAAATAGTGTAGGAAGGAAGCCTTACCAATGTTGGTTCGTGTCTGTCTTCCGCTGGGGAATAGTGTTTGAGGATGGAATAGTGTTCCGGTACGGACCGGGATTGCTTCAGGAGGAACCGGTTGTCTGCGGACAGAGTTTCGGCGTGCGTCGGGATTGTAGGTTGCGTTCGGGCAGAGGTTCGGCGTGCGTTGGGATCGCAGGGATCACTCGGGCAGAGGTTCGGCGTGCGTTGGGATCGCAGGGATCGTTCGGGCAGAGTTTCGGCGTGCATTCAAGTTGCCGGTTTGACTCGAAAAGAGCCGGGACGCCTTGGGAAAGACCTGTTAATGTTAGATCATGTGTTGCCATGAATGTTGTCCCAAGTGTTGCAAACCAGTGTTGCCACTGGTGTTGCCACAAGTGTTGCCATTTGGATTTGGCAACACTGAGATAGTTACTGTATTTTTCACAAATAAAAGTGTGAAAATTAATGTTTAAATAACAGTAGTTAGTCTGCTTAAAATGAGCTGGAAAAGAGCATCGAAGCGCCGGTGCGTTAGTTACGAAGGAAGAGGAGAAATTTAACAAATAAACATGTGTTTATTTGTTTAATTAATGATCAAGCAAAAGGATATTTTATTCAGCTATTCAGGGGGAGAACAAGTCAGAGTACAAGACATCCAGAGCTAGGAGGTACAAGCAAGAGAAGCAAGAGAAGACCTAGTCTCCTACATTTGAGGCGAGAAGGCTTAAATGGAGGAAACAAACTCCAAGGCTGTTGCTGATCATTTTGAGTAGGCTCCAAGACTTTTTGGCCAATAAATAATGCAGTGGATCTTCATTGAAGATCATCCAATTCAGAAAACGCAAATCTGCACAAGAAGTAGAATTCTGCTCTCAAGTGTTGTCATTCAAGTGTCGGCAACACTCAATCCAACACTCGAGAATTTCATATAGATTTTTATATTTTTGTGAGGTTTTGAGTGTTCATTTTCAGAGAGAATTCGTGTATATGTTGTTCCTTATATCAGGGTTCGTTTATCATTAAGGAACTTCTTCGACCTTGTATTTAATTCATATTATTAATAGAAAGGTCTTGCCCTTGTGGCACCCATCAAGTTATATATTTATATAACTTGATAAAAATTATATTCTTGTGTATTGCTTTAATTCTTCCGCTGCAATTTATATTTATTTCTATTGATTTGTGTTTTTTCTAGAATTGGTGTATGTGTTGTTGTTAGTGTTCCCAACACTAAAGACAACACTTGTGAGTTTCGTCTCACCTTGTGAGTTTCATCTCACTTGTTCTAAGCCATAGACAATTTCAATTGGTATCAGAGCCTAGCACTTGATATACTAAGTGTTTAGATCCTTTTGTCATGGCTTATGATCCTGCAAACTCTAATCAAAAGAGATTACCGGTTTTAGACGGATCTAATTATGCTTATTGGAAGATTCGCCTACGCTCGCATATCAAATCAATTGATCTTCGGGCTTGGCGATCTATTTTAAATGGTTATTTTGTTCCAATGCTTCCTCCGGATGACGATGGTGACGTTCAAGTCAAACCTGAATTCGAGTGGACAATTGAAGAGAATAATCTTGCTAGTTTCAATGAAAAGGCACTGAATGCCATCTACGAATGGGTTGACATGCATATGTTCAAGCTCATTCAAAATAGTCCCTCTGCAAAAGATGCTTGGGATACTTTACAAAGATTTTGTGAAGGAGATGGCAGTGTCCGAGAAACAAAGCTTAGAGGTCTCACTAGTAGATTTGAAAGATTAAGAATGGGTGAAAACGAAGACATCTCGTCTTATTTTGAAAAGTTGATTGATATTTCAAATGCTTGTCAAGTATTAGGGGAGCCTTTTACAAATAAACAACTTGTTTCAAAAGCTATTCGTACTCTTCCCGAACGTTTTAATATTAAAGTTTCAGCTATTGAAGAGGCCCATAATCTTTCAACAATGGACATTAACTCCTTAATGAGTATTTTGAAAAATTTTGAGTTAAATCTCAATGAACAAACGGAGGCTTCTAAAGGCAAGAATATTGCCTTAAAAGTCGAATCTTCGGACACATGTGTGGATGATGAAGATGAAGTCTTCGAGGAGTTAGATGAAAATACTAGTGTAGCTTTACTTGCAAAGAGATATAATTCTATGGTTAGAATTTAACAAAGTGCAGGTAAAAGCTAAGGACCAAACGGCCAAAACCTCTAGTTTTGTGCCAAGGAGAGGTCCTCCTCCAAATCAAAAGGATACCCCACCTAGGCGTGCATCCTCGGAAAAGATCCGGTCCGATCCTAAGTACATTGAATCTATTCAATGTCATGCTTGTTCCGGTTGGGGTCACTATGCCAATGAATGTGCTAACACCTTGAGAAAGTCGGGCAAAAATTTGTGGGTATCTCTTAGTGATGGAGAGGAGGAAGGAACGGAGAAAGAAGAAAAGACGGATCAAGTGGTCATGATGGCCACGGTAGAGGAGCTACCTTCGACAGAAAGTGTTACTTCAAGTGTTGTTCCAGATTTGACAACACTTGACACAACATTGGTGACTTCTTCAGAAAGTGTTGCCCCAAGTGTCGTCCAGGAATTGGCAACACTTGACACAACACTCAGCAGGTATGACTCTTTTAATGATCTTAGTTTGCTTGGTTCTGCTGATTTAAATTCAGAGGAGGTTATAGAGAATGATTTTGATAAAGATAAGCTTATTTGTGAATTAAAAAACCTCTATAAATCCCTCCTCGTGGAATGAAAAAAGGAGAACAAGATGGTGGTTTTCTTGAAAAAGGAAAATCGGGATCTTAAGAACTCCTTGACTCGGCTAGAAGCTCAACTCAGTAGGAGAGAATTGGATCTTGATAAAATCAAGGCCAAACTCAACCTAGCCGAATCCACCTTCAAAAAACTCAACACGAGTTCATCCAAATTGGATGAAATACTCAACTTGAGTAAGCCTCTGAAAGCTGTTCTTGGGTTCCAAGAATCACTTGAAAGTATTACCTCTTCCTTGTTTGATGTTGAAACTAAAAATTGTTTTGTAAAAGAGCGTGTCAAGGAAAAGGGTAGCACTCCTAGTGATACTTCTGATCAATCCAATGAATGTGGATACTGTCACAAAGCTGGACATATAAAATCAGATTGCTTTTTCCTTCAAAATAAAATGTCCAGTCTTCAAGTGTTGCCTCAAGTGTCGCCAATTTCTCAGGGCAACACTGGTGAACAGAAATCCAGATTTTCAAAGAAGGGTTGGTTACCCAAGGAAAAACTGAAATGCTACATTGTTTACACAGCTTTAAGGACTAACATTGCAGGAACTTGGTACTTTGATAGTGGTTGTTCACGTCATATGACGGGTACAAGATCATTCCTAACAGAGTACCAACCTATTCAAGGAGGCTCAGTGACTTATGGTGGTGGTGGCAAGAGTGAAATAGTTGGTAAAGGAACACTGGATATTGTTGGTTTTCCTCCTTTGAAAAATGTCTTGCACGTAGATGGTTTACTTGCTAATTTAATTAGCATTAGCCAACTTTGTGATGACAATTTGGAGGTAAAATTCAATAAAAATACATGTGAAGTGTTTGATAACACTAACTTTTGTGTCATGACTGGAATAAGATCAAGTGATAATTGCTATCTGGTTGGTAATAAATCAGTGTGCAATTTGACAAAACTTGATGATATAAGGTTATGGCATCAAAAGTTAGGTCATTCTCATTATAGGAATCTTGAGAAGATTATCAAACATAATGCCGTCAAAGGTGTTCCTAAACTAAACCTCAAAGACATTGTGATGTGTGGTGACTGTCAAAAGGGTAAGCAAACTCGTGTTGCTCACAGTGTTGAACAACACAATGAGCAACACTCAGGAACAACACATTGTTTTCAGCTTCTACATATGGACTTTATGGGTCCTATTGAGGTAGAAAGCTTGGGAGGTAAGAAGTATGTTTATGTGATAGTTGAAGATTTTTCTAGATTTACATGGGTGTATTTCTTAAGAGAAAAATCTGAAACTTTTGATAAATTTACTCACTTAGTCTCTAAAATCAAAAACATGTTTTGTTCTCCTATTTTTCGAATAAGGTCAGATCATGGTAGAGAGTTTGAAAACATCTCCTTTGCTATATTTTGTAGTAAAAGGGGATACACCATGATTTTTCAGCACCCAAAATACCACAACAAAATGGTGTTGCTGAAAGGAAAAATAGGACCTTAATGGAGATGGCTCGTGTTATGCTAATTGCTAGAAATATTTCTAAAGGTTGTTGGGCCGAAGCATTAAACACAGCTTGTCACACTACGAATAGAGTTTTCTTAAGATCCGGTACAACTATGACACCCTATGAGATTTTAAATGGAAAGAAACCTACGATTCACTATTTTCATGTGTTTGGGTGTTTGTGCTACATTTTAAATGATCGGGAATACTTAGAAAAACTTGATTCAAAGAGTGACAAAGCCATCTTTCTGGGCTACTCTCAAAACAGTCATGCTTATCGTGTCTATAATTTGAGGTTAAAAGTAATTCAAGAATCGGTAAATATTGAATTTAACGATTACTTGAGTGCTACAGGAGAACCAAACTCTCGGTGATATACCTCGACCTTGCCGGAAGAAGTCGAATGAGGGCGAATGTAAACCGATTCGGCCGGTGGCAACACAGATTCAAGTGTTTCTCCGAGTGTTGCCTGAAATGGCAACACCCGAGGCAACACAGGAGAACGAACAGTGGCTGGAAATTACGAGAGCGATGACTCGGAAGAAGAAGATGGATTGGTGTACCATCAAGGCGGGAGAGATCCCCGGCTCGTATTAGAAATTATCATCCCATTACTCAAGTAATTGGTGATGTTAATGAAGGGGTTCGAACAAGAAATAAGGAGCCGTGACTACAGAGATATGGTTAGGTATGTGTGTATGTCCTTCACATACTCTCAGGTAAAACACTCCTGTTTAGTTTCCTCTCTTGAACCAAAAAATGTGATTGAGGCTTTAAATGATAAATTCTGGATTCAAGCTATGCAAGAAGAGCTTGAACAATTTACCCGTAACGAGGTTTGGTGTTTAGTTCCATGTCCTTTAAATACTAACATTATTGGAACTAAATGGATTTACAAAAACAAATCTGATGAATTGGGTAATATTGTTCGTAATAAAGCTCGTCTTGTGGCTCAAGGCTATACACAAGTGGAAGGAATCGACTTTGACGAGACCTTTGCACCTGTGGCTAGAATTGAGTCAATAAGACTTCTTCTTGCTATAGCCTGTTACCTCAAAATTACATTGCACCAAATGGATGTCAAAGCGGCTTTCTTGAATGGGTACTTAGATAAAGAGATCTATGTTGAGCAACCTAAAGGGTTTGAAGACCCATTCCACCCAGACCATGTATACAGACTTGATAAAGTCTTATATGGCTTGAAACAAGCTCCTCGTGCATGGTATGGGCGTCTAACAAGTTTCCTTCTGGAATATGGATTTGTTAGAGGAGAAGCCGATAGGACATTATTTATTCTTAGGGAAAATAAAGAGCTTGTCATTGCTCAGATCTATGTTGATGACATAGTTTATGGATCCACATCTAAAACATGTTTACAAAATTTTGTGAAAGCTATGACATCAACATTCGAGATGAGCATGATAGGAGAACTTAATTATTTCCTAGGATTGCAGGTGAAACAGTCAAATGATGGAATCTTTATCACTCAGAGCAAGTATGCTAAGAGTCTGGTGAAAAGATTTGGATTAGAGAGTGCCAAGAGTTCTAAAATACCTATGGGATCATCTCTTAAGGTAACCAAAGATCAGGCAGGGGAGGATGTAGACCCAACTCTGTATAGATCCATGATAGGTAGTCTTTTTATCTTACCGCCGGTCGTCCCGATATTATGTTCGGCGTAGGTGTATGTGCTAGATATCAATCCGCTCCTAAAATTTCTCACCTAAATGCCGTCAAGAAAATCATCAAGTATGTGTCCTGGAACAAGTGAATTGGGAATCGGTTCACCAAAGACACTAATACCAACTTAGTTGGTTTTAGTGACTACGACAAGGTGGGATATAGATGATAGAAAGAGCACTAGTGAGGGTTGTTTTTTCTTGGATAATAATCTAGTGTCATGGTACAGTCGCAAGCAAAACTGTGTTTCTCTCTCGACTGCTGAATCTGAATATGTGGCAGCCGAGAGTTGTTGTTCACAACTAATATGGTTGAAACACATGCTTGACGACTATGGTCTTGATAGTAATATCTTGACCATGTATTGTAACAATTTGAGTGCTATAAATATTTCCAAAAACCCTGTACAACACTCACGCACTAAGCACATTGATATCCGCCATCATTTTTTGAGAGATTTAGTAGAAAAGGATTTGATTCAAATAGAGCATATTGATACTAAACATCAACTTGCTGATATTTTGACCAAAGCCTTGGACCATGAGAGATTTTCAAGTTTGAAAAAATCTCTTGGTTTATGTTTTCTATAAATCTGTTGTTTCAAGTGTTACCGTCAGTGTTGCCAACAATGACAGCAACACTTTGTATTTGTTGTATATTATTATTTATATAAAAAAAAAAATTAATCCCAAATGGGGGGCATTTACTGACCTTTTTGTTCTAGTATGTGTACATTCTTAAGGTTAACATTTTTCTTAAAATACCCCTTTGTGCTTAAAGTGACAAAGTCACTTATATTATGTTGATATTGAAAAAAAGGCAAAGCTTGTTAAAATATTCCCAAAGGAAGTATACTGTAGTTGTTTTATACTAAGTATTAGGGACATGGAGCTCGCTACTACAGTGTACCCTACTTGAAAGGTATAAAACTTACTACATATAGCTTTACTCATTTATAAAAAACTCGGGGCACGGAGCTCGCTACTACGGTGCTTCCTTGTAAATAAAGAATGTGTAAAGCTTGCTTAAAAATTGCCTAAGGAATGATAAGTTATATATGTTGAAAAAATATCAAGGGGATTTTATATAAAAATGTTGCCTTGTGTGTCACGTAACACTGCTAGTAACACATTAGTAGATGCTACATCAATTTTTTATTTCTTATTTTTGTTAATTAAATTTTAAATTTCCAAAAGTCTATTTCCTTATATTTAGAGTTTGTGAAATTTAAAAGATTTTTTGCAAAAATGTTTATTTTTTGTCTAACTAATTGTAATTTAGAAATATCTATTTTTTAAAATTCATCTCCTTGAATTTTGAAAAACACAATTTTATGGATATTACTAAATTATGTTTAGTTATTATATTATTAAAAAAAAAATTATAAAAATTAAAAAAAAAGGGATTTTTTTAAAAAATGGCGGATTAACAGTGTTGAGTTGTTGAGTTTGTTAGGGATAAAAGGGATTTAATTTGATTTGAACTTGTCAAGTCAAATTAAAACCCTTACTATTCACTCATTAAACCCATTCTCCCTAAACCCTCTCTCTTTCATCTTGCCTCTCTCTCTCTCTAGGCGGAAATCAAAACCCTCACCCCTGTTCTTCGTCTTCTTCGATCCTCCATGGTCAGTCCCAAAAATACTTCCCAAATTTCTTCTCCCATGGAGATTTCGCCTTTAGCCCCCTCAAGTGTCGCCGTCCCCATGGAAACATCTCCTGCGACATTTTCGGCCACACCCTCAACCTCACCATCTTTCGACATTGTTGTCTATGATCCATCTCAAATTCCCATTCCTATAAATCTTCCAGAAGCTACCCCATCCATAGAACTCACCTTCGCCCCTCAAAAGAAATCCAAAAAGAGAAAGGCGGTTGATGCCTCTTCATCATTTCGGGGTGGAGTGCGTCGACAATCTGAGAGGATCAAAACCTTGTTCAGGTCCAAGATACCTTCCAACACAGCTGATGATCCGATAAATGTGGAGGATTCTTCAAGCTCTTGTCTCAACATTTCATCCGAAGAACATTCGGATCCAATTTTTAAAGAGACAAAGGAGCCCTCATCATCTTCTGATGAGGATGAAGAAGCTTGGTTGGAAGATGAAGAAACCCTCACAAGCTCACCCAAGATGAAGAAGAAACAGAAAATTTCTGCCAGTGTCGCCCCAAGTATTGCCGATCAAATGGCAATACCTGAAGTAACACCTGCTGCCAAGACCAAAGCACAGTCGAGTTCTCCTTCGTATTCTCCCATTTCATGGCCTGAGGTACACACTCCTACTCCCTCTCAGGATACAAAGTCAGATTATGAGTCATATGGGTATTATGAACGTCCATTTCTTTTCGAGGAATTTTATAGTGATTCAAGCTTACATAAGTTTGTTTCAGATTCTGATAAGAAAATTCTGAATGAAAGAAATATGTATGTGACTCAATTCAAGGAGTTAGGAGTGTATCAGTTTTTGAAAGATAGAAACTTTTTACCTACGGTGGTAAAAGTGTCATCCTACATTGAAAGTGTGGTTAGGAATTTTTATGCTCATCTTAGGGATAATATTGATGATAGGAATACCCCTCATTGGAAAGATCTTTGTTAGGGGCAATATCTATGATTTTAATCCCTTAATCATCAATAAAGCTTTCGGCCTCCCTAATGTCGAAGATGAGAGCTTAGAATATGATCTTAATGCCTTAGCCACTTTTTTAACTGGAGGGAGAATCACCATTTGGTCTGATCACTTTAGGTCTACCCATCTCACTTCTTTGTTTAGCGTGCTCCACAAGATATGTATAACAAATTGGCTTCCTACGGCAAACGAGAACACTGTCACTTTTGAGCAAGCTAATTTGTTGTACAAACTAGGCAAGAAACAAAGAGTTAACTTTGGGAGACTTGTATTTGCTCACCTTGCTGCATGGGCTAAGAAGAAAAAGACTTCCTCCTTCATATTTCCTTCCCTTATTTTCCAAGTTCTCATGTACCAAAACCTTAAGCCTTGGAATGGTGATAATATCTCTGAAAAGCCTGTTTATTACAGAATTACCAAACACTTTACTGAAGGTGATAGGCACAGGGATTTACCTTGGGTTTTGATTACAAATGCTCCTCCAATTGCTGCCCCTGCTACGAGTGTCGCCCCAAGTGTCGCCCCTGAAACTGGCAACACTTCTGGCAACACTGCTCCTGTAATGGTTGATGCTGCTATGGTACTTAATTTTTTCAATAGTCAGGTGAAGCACATTGACTCAGTAATTCAGGGATTGTTACGACCCCAACCCTAGGCACTCATTTTAAATAATAAATTATATGCTTTTAATATTTATGTTATCTTTATATGTTCAATTATGTCTTTAAAATTCTAAATTAAGATAAATTGGGTGAAAAGTAAATTTAGGATCTTATAAGAATTTATTGGACATTAAATAAAGAACTAAGGGAAATAATAATAAATGAAAATATGATAAATAGTGTAGGGAGGTTAAATGAGTAGGATGAATTAATGGGATAAGGATGTAATTTAATTTAAATGGGTAGGGTGAAAGCCTTGATTTAATTTCCATGGGGGGCCAAAGTTAGTAACATTCCCTCCTCTTGCCAAGTGTCCTCCCCCCATCACCTCTCTTACTCCCTTCCCCTCCTTCTCCTTCATTCATCCTAATTGATACTAGAGAAAGCCTTAGAGAACTCCCATGGAAGCTCCAAGCACCAAACCTTGAAGCCAAGCATTTCTTCACCAAATTCAAGTCCAAGAGCACCATTGAAGTTGGATCACCTAGAGGAAGTCATCTAGCTAGAAAGATCAACATTTCCTTATAAAATCCAAAGGTGAGTTGTTATGATTCCTTTCCTCTAATTGTTCATAAGTTCTTTGAAGGTTGTTCTTGTTCTTGAAATGATGATTCCTTGCTTGGAAACCCAAATGGGAGTTGAATGATTTGGAAAACTAAATTTGTTGAAGCTAGGGTTAAGGAAGATCATTTAAAAGGTTGAAATGGGTAGAAATGGTAGTAGTAAATAATCTAGGGTTAATTTATTTTGGAGTTTACATGTTTGTTTGGGACTTGACAAGATTTATGTGTCATTTGGTGTTCTTGAACTAAGCCTTGGTAGAGGGAAGGAAGAACTAGGGTTAAAGGGGTTAAAAATCCGACTTTGGGGTCGTGAGCTTGGGCGGTCGCCCAAGGGGGGCCGAGCGGCCGCCCATGCCGGGCAGGAGTTATTGGTGCCTTGAAAGCCACTGGGCGGTCGCCCAAGAGGTTAAGGGCTGGTCGCCCAAAGCGGGGCGTAAACTTCAATTTCCTAGAGGTCCACTCGGGCGATCGCCCAAGTGCTGCGGGCGGCCGCCCAAGACTCGAACCAGCTTTTTCTTAATTTAAACAAGGATCGTTTGGCAAGTTGTTTGGCCACTTAAAAAGGGTGACTCCCACTTAGTAATTGAACTTGAACCTTCATTTAGGTCTTGTATCCTTGTATATGGAAATTGTAGGGTAGGTTTATGATCCCTCATTTCCTTACTTGATGTTATATATATTGTTGTTGATATTGTTTAGTGTATTCATAAATTGTTACACTTTGATATTGTTGGGCATGAGTATATATTACCATGTGACTATTGTTTATCCCTTTTTGTGGATTTTATTCAAGTATCTATTATGTGCTTGATATGTGTGAGTCAGCTGACGTTGGGGGTATAACATAATACGGTCAATTATGGAAGTGTGACCTAATGTGATCGGATTATGTTATATCTGTGACCGTCCCCTCCTGTGGCCACATGTTGGGGTTATAGCGTCTGTATTGAGCCAAAAGCCTTACAGAGTTGCTACTGTCTTATTTGGTTCCCCGAAAAACGGGTCTTTTAAGACGTGAGTATTGCTAGCTACTCACCGTAAATTGGAGTATTATTATACCCAATGTTGTACGACTACTTGTTCGTACGGGAAAAGGTAAAACCAAGGTAATGGAATGTGTTTATAGCTTTCCCAATGTGTTATGTGTGACTTGTTATATGTTGCATTTATTTGGCATATTGTCGCATCCATAATAGCTTGTCGAGATTTATTCTCACCCCTCTCCCTTTACCGTTTTAGATCCCGAGACAGGAGGACCGCCCAAGTAAGGACGGAAAGGAGTTTGGCTGTGAGCATTTTGGGATATTGTCGGGTACGTTAGGTTGGCGTAGAAATTATTTTGTCATAATTCCTTTTGGGCGTTTGTAATTATAAACTTTATCTTTCTACGTTAAAAACCAATATCTTTTGTAACTAAACAGCTTGATCATTTTCGAAGTTAGTTATCTCCTCCTCCGATGTGGAGTTGAGTGGAGTTCTTTAAAATGTTATATTATTAATGTTTATGTTTGAAAGTCAAAGTAAAGTTTGAAAAGTTTAGTGTTTTCGGGTTAGTTTGAGGACGCTCCAACTCGGGACACGTGTAGGTTCCGGTCGGGGTCCTCACGCGCTTGGTATCGAGCTCGGTTAGAATTCCTCGGGTAGAGTCTAGCCGAGTGAGAGTGTGTGATAACCGACGTCGAGTGTTTAATGCAGGAGTTTGTTGTTATGGCGGGAAATGATGGTGATCGAACTGGGTTTGGGTGGTGTTGGTAATCCGAATGCCGAGATGATGGATATGTTCCGAGGGTTTCTTCAAAGCATATGGCAACTCGTAATTTGAATCGTGGTAGGCAAAAAGAAGAAGGCAGACAAGGGCAACATGGTTTGGAGAAGTTCGTGAAGATGTCTCCTCCTAGCTTCAACGGAGATCCGGATCCGGTGAAGGCTGAGAGGTGGCTTGAGGCTATGAATAAGATTTTCGCAGCTATGGAGAGTTCGGATGCAGAGAAGGTGAGATGTGCCGTTTTCAAGTTGGAAGGACCCGCTGAGCACTGGTGGCAGGTAGTAAAGGATGGTTGGGACCGGGATTTGACACCACAGACATGGGAGAATTTCACACGCAAGTTTCGGGATCACTTTGTACCGATGGTTACTAGAGACAAGAAGGAAGGCGAGTTTCTGAAACTGGAGCAAGGGACCATGACGATAGCGCAGTATTCAGCAAAGTTCACAGAATTGGCCCGATATTGTCCTCATTTGGTGCCAGATGAGGAGAGGCGAGTCTACCGGTTTGTGAAAGGTTTAAGGGTTGAGTTCCGGAAGCAGTTGTTGACGCATAACTTCGCCAACTTCCAAGCAGCAGTGAATATGGCGTATCGGATTGAGAATGACATAGAGGAGCATCGTGGTAGAAATGAAGGTGGAAACAGAAATAGGTTCCAAGGTCAAGGTTCGGGACAGAATAGGGTACAGCCGAGGACATTTACTCCGGGAGCGAATCGAGGAGGTCATGTGGCGGCTCCGGCAAATCGTGCGACTTCCGGTCAGTTTGGGACAACATGTGGGTTTTGCAAGAAACTAGGGCATTCGGAGGACAAGTGTTGGAGCAAACAAGGAAAGTGTTTGGAGTGTGGGCTCGGCAGGCCATTTTAGGAGGAATTGCCCCAAGTTACGTAATAAGCAAGCTTCGGGTACCGGATTTGGAGGACAAGGTAGTGGTGTGAAGAGAGATGTTGATGGGAAACCTAAGGATAGAGTCCAAGGTCGTGTGTTTGCTTTGGGTCGAGGAGAGGTCGATCCTAATGCCGTCATTAGAGGTATAGTTCCTGTCTCAGGAGTTAAGGCCCGCATTCTTATAGATCCCGGGTCTTCCCATTCATTTGTGGCATCGCATTTTGCATTCTCATTACATATCTTGCCTGAATCTATGCCTTATGTGTTGGAGGTCTCTACTCCTATGGGAGAGAGCCTCAATCTTCTTTGATATATCGTGGTTGTGATGTGACTATATGTGGGCATGTATTGCCGGTGGATTTGGTCGAGTTACCAATCCGTGATTTTGATGTGATCCTTGGGATGGATTGGTTGAGTCAGTGTCATGCTATGGTAGACTGTCGTAGAAAGCGAGTCTCATTTGCTATGCCTGATATGCCTACTTTTGTATTTGATGCGGATAGATCTATGTTCGGTTTACATGTTATCTCTGCTTTAAAGGCTAGGAAGATGCTATCTAAGGGGTGTACGGGTTACTTGGCTTATGTGGTAGATTCCAATAAGAAGTCTCCCGAGTTAGCTCATGTTCCGGTTGTTAATGAATTTAGTGATGTGTTTTCTAGCGAGTACTCTATGCCTCCGGATCGTGAGATAGAGTTTTGTATTGACTTAGTGCCCGGTACCGCACCTATCTCTAAAGCACCCTATAGAATGGCTCCTACGAGTTAAAAGAGTTGAAGGTCCAATTGCAAGAATTGTTAGACCGAGGTTTTATTCGTCCTAGTGTGTCTCCGTGGGGAGCACCGGTCTTGTTTGTTAGGAAGAAGGATGGTACCTTACGATTGTGCATTGACTATCGTTTGTTGAACCAAGCCACCATTAAGAATAAGTATCCTCTTCCGCATATAGATGATTTGTTTGACCAACTCCAAGGTTCCGTTATCTACTCAAAGCTTGATTTGAGAAGCGGATACCATCAGTTGAAGATTAGACCGGATGATGTTGCTAAGACAGCTTTTTCGAACTAGATATGGTCATTATGAGTTTGTTGTGATGCCGTTTGGGTTAACTAATGCTCCACTGTATTTATGGATATGATGAACCGTGTTTTCAAGCCTTATCTTGATAGTTTTGTGGTGGTCTTTATTGATGATATTGTTGTGTATTCGAAGTCCCGGGAAGAGCATGAGAATCATTTGAGGATTGTCTTGTCCGTTCTTCGTGAGAAGCAGTTGTATGCTAAGTTCAGTAAGTGCGAGTTTTGGCTTGAGCGCATTTCTTTCTTGGGGCATGTTGTGTCGAGTTCGGGAATTTCCGTTGATCCTTCAAAGATTGAGGCCGTGGTTAATTGGAAGCAACCTTCGACGGTGACCGAGGTCCGTAGTTTTCTTGGTTTGGCGGGGTATTATCGGAGGTTCATTGAGGGTTTTCTCGGATTGCGACTCCGTTGACTAGGTTGACTCGGAAAGATGTATCGTTTGTATGGGATTCCAAGTGTGGAGCAAGCTTTGATGAATTGAAGAAGAGATTGACAACGGCTCCTATTCTTACCCTTGGGATGGTTGTGAGAATTTTGTGATCTATAGTGATGCCTCGAAGGCGGGTTTGGGATGTGTGTTGATGCAAAATGGAAAGGTTATTGCGTATGCCTCTAGGAAGTTATCACCGGCGGAAGGAAATTACCCTACTCATGATATGGAATTGGGCGGCGATTGTATTTGCGTTGCATAAGTGGAAGCACTACCTTTATGGGGCGAAATTTGAGATTTTCACCGATCATAAGAGTTTGAAGTACTTATTCACCCAAAAGGAGTTGAACAACCGACACAGGAGATGGCTTGAGTTTTTGCAAGATTTCGATTGTATAATTTCTTATCATCAGGGAAGGCCAATGTGGTGGCCGATGCGATTAGCCGAAAGGCGTATATGACAGCCTTTGAAGTTCTCGGGAATTGAAGAGTGAAGTAATTATTGCGAATGTTAGAGCCGTTCCGACTTTGTATGGGGATTTGAAGGAAGCTCAACAAGGTGATCCGGAGTTGAAGAAGATTTCAGATCAAGTGCAAGATGGGAAAACCGGGGAGTTTGCTTTGAATAGAGATGGGATTTTAACTTTCCAAGGGAGAATTTGCGTTTCGTCATCGCCGGAAATCAAGAAGCGTGTTTTAGAGGATGGCCATAAGTCCAAGTTTGCGATTCATCCGGAAGTACCAAAATGTATCAAGACTTGAAGCGTGGGTATTGGTGGAATGGTATGAAGAGGAAATAGCGGATTATGTTTCTAAGTGTTTGACTTGTCAACAAATCAAGGCCGAGCATCGAGACCGGCGGGACGACTTCAACCATTGGATATTCCGGAATGGAAATGGGAAGGGATCTCGATGGATTTTGTTTCGGGTTTACCTCTTACCGCGAAGAAGATGGATGCTATTTGGGTTATTGTGGATAGATTGACGAAGTCGGCTCATTTTCTTAGGTGTCAACTAAGTTTTCGTTAGAGAAGTTAGCTTGATTGTATTTGAAGGAGATTGTGAGACTTCACGGGGTTCGGTTAGTATTGTGTCGACAGAGATCCGAGGTTTACATCTAGATTTTGGAGAGCATTGCATGAAGCCTTGGGTTCTAAGTTGTGTTTTAGTACCGCGTTTCATCCTCAAAGCCGACTGGGTCGGTCAAGAGAGAACTATTCGAGATACTTGAGGATATGTTACGAGCTTGTGTGATGGATTTCCAATTATCTTGGGAGGATCATCTACCGTTAGTCGAGTTTGCTTACAACAACAGTTATCGAGCCTAGTATTGAGATGGCTCCGTATGAGGCGTTGTATGGTAGGAAGTGTCGATCTCCGATGTGTTGGGACGAGGTTGGTGAAGCGAGACTTTGGGGCCCGGATTTGGTTAGGGATTCTACGGAAAAGATCAAGGTGATTCGGGATAGATTGAAGACGGCTCAGAGTAGACGGAAAGCTACGCCCGACAATAGAAGACGGGATTTATCTTTTCGGGTTGGTGACTTTGTGTTCTTGAAGGTCTCTCCGAGGACGGGGATTAAAAGGTTCGGTAATAAGGGTAAGTTGGCTCCGAGGTTTGTAGGTCCGTTTGAGATTCTAGAGAAGATAGGGGAATTGGCTTACCGGTTAGCGTTGCCTCCGTCTTTTTCTTTACTCCATGATGTCTTCCATGTTTCGATGTTGAGGAAGTATTGTCATGACCCCTCCCATGTTTTGAGCTCTCCTCCCGATGATGTCCAAGCGGACATGTCTTATGTTGAAGAGCCATTAAGAGTCTTAGAATTTCAAGTTAAGGAGTTGAGAACTAAGAGTATCCCGATAGTAAAAGTCCTTTGGAAGAACCATACCGTCGAGGAAGCAACGTGGGAGCTAGAGTCGGAGATGAGGGCGAAATACCCGTGGTTGTTTGAAAATTCAAGTATGTTTTCTTTAAAATTCGGGTCAAATTTTCTTTAAGGGGGAGTGAGTGTGACGACCCCAACCCTAGGCACTCATTTTAAATAATAAATTATATGCTTTTAATATTTATGTTATCTTTATATGTTCAATTATGTCTTTAAAATTCTAAATTAAGATAAATTGGGTGAAAAGTAAATTTAGGATCTTATAAGAATTTATTGGACATTAAATAAAGAACTAAGGGAAATAATAATAAATGGAAATATGATAAATAGTGTAGGGAGGTTAAATGAGTAGGATGAATTAATGGGATAAGGATGTAATTTAATTTAAATGGGTAGGGTGAAAGCCTTGATTTAATTTCCATGGGGGGCCAAAGTTAGTAACATTCCCTCCTCTTTGCCAAGTGTCCTCCCCCATCACCTCTCTTACTCCCTTCCCCTCCTTCTCCTTCATTCATCCTAATTGATACTAGAGAAAGCCTTAGAGAACTCCCATGGAAGCTCCAAGCACCAAACCTTGAAGCCAAGCATTTCTTCACCAAATTCAAGTCCAAGAGCACCATTGAAGTTGGATCACCTAGAGGAAGTCATCTAGCTAGAAAGATCAACATTTCCTTATAAAATCCAAAGGTGAGTTGTTATGATTCCTTTCCTCTAATTGTTCATAAGTTCTTTGAAGGTTGTTCTTGTTCTTGAAATGATGATTCCTTGCTTGGAAACCCAAATGGGAGTTGAATGATTTGGAAAACTAAATTTGTTGAAGCTAGGGTTAAGGAAGATCATTTAAAAGGTTGAAATGGGTAGAAATGGTAGTAGTAAATAATCTAGGGTTAATTTATTTTGGAGTTTACATGTTTGTTTGGGACTTGACAAGATTTATGTGTCATTTGGGTGTTCTTGAACTAAGCCTTGGTAGAGGGAAGGAAGAACTAGGGTTAAAGGGTTAAAAATCTGACTTTGGGGCATTGGCGGGAGCTTGGGCGGTCGCCCGAGGGGCGCGGCCGCCCATGTGGCGGGAGTTATTGGTGCCTTGGAAAGCCACTTGGGCGGTCGCCCAAGAGGTTAAGGGCGGTCGCCCAAAGGGGCAGAAACTTCAATTTCCTAGGAGGTCCACTTGGGCGATCGCCTGCTGCAGTGTAAGGCGGTCGCCAAGACCCGAACCGGTTTTTCTTAATTTAAACAAGGATCGTTTGGCAAGTTGTTTGGCCACTTAAAAAGGGTGACTCCGCTTAGTAATTGAACTTGAACCTTCATTTAGGTCTTGTATCCTTGTATATGGAAATTGTAGGGTAGGTTTATGATCCCTCATTTCCTTACTTGATGTTATATATATTGTTGTTGATATTGTTTAGTGTATTCATAAATTGTTACACTTTGATATTGTTGGGCATGAGTATATATTACCATGTGACTATTGTTTATCCCCTTTTGTGGATTTTATTCAAGTATCTATTATGTGCTTGATATGTGTGAGTCACCGACGTTGGGGTATAACATAATACGGTCAATTATGGAAGTGTGACCTAATGTGATCGGATTATGTTATATTCCATGACCGTCCCTCCCTGTGGCCACAGGTTGGGGTTATAGCGTCTGTATTGAGCCAAAAGCCTTACAGAGTTGCTACTGTCTTATTTGGTTCCCTGAAAACGGGTCTTTTAAGACGTGAGTATTGCTTAAGCGGCTCACTCGTAAATTGGAGTATTATTATACCCAATGTTGTACGATCACTGTTCGAGACGGGAAAAGGTAAACCAAGGTAATGGAATGTGTTTATAGCTTTCCCAATGTGTTATGTGTGACTTGTTATATGTTGCATTTATTTGGCATATTGCTTTGCATCCATACGCTTCTGAGATTTATTCTCACCCCTCTCCCTTTACTGTTTTAGATCCCGAGACAGGAGGACCGCCCAAGTAAGGACGGAAAGGAGTTTGGCTGTGAGCATTTTGGGATATTGTCGGGGTACGTTAGGTTGGCGTAGAAATTATTTTGTCATAATTCCTTTTGGGCGTTTGTAATTATAAACTTTATCTTTCTACGTTAAAAACCAATATCTTTTGTAACTAAACAGTTGATCGTTTTCGAAGTTAGTTATCTCCTCCTCCGATGTGGAGTTGAGTGGAGTTCTTTTAAAATGTTATATTATTAATGTTTATGTTTGAAAGTCAAAGTAAAGTTTGAAAAGTTTAGTGTTTTCGGGTTAGTTTGAGGACGCTCCAACTCGGGACACGTGTAGGTTCCGGGTCGGGGTCCTCACAGGGATGGCTGGACATGCGTACTGATATGATGAAAATGGTGGATATGATTTCTTCCAAAATAGGGGGAGATCAATCAAGGCCAAGGCATGATAATGATGGAGCTGGACCAAGTGGTACAGCAGAGGGAGGTGAAGGAGCTGAAAATGCAGGGTGAAGGTGGTTGGTTCGAATGGTTCTTGGTTTTTAATTTTGTTGGTTTGGTAACAAAAACAATTTCTTTGTTTTTAGTTTGGTTTGTAATGCTTAAACAATTTCAATTTCTGTTTTTTTTTTCTTTGTTTCAGCTGGAATTTTCTTCAAACTTAGATGGATGGTTTTTGGTAAATGGTTGGATGGTTGTTTAGATTTTAATAATTATTTTGTTTAGTTATTAAATCTCGTATATGTGGGGAGATTTTGAAATTATGAGACTTCATTTGCCTGAAGGTTGATGTTGCCACTCATGTGAGTGTGATACTTGGATTGAAAAATATTTTCAAAACATTGCCTGAAGGTTGATGTTGCCTCTATTAAAATCTCGTGGCATTTTTTGATTTTTAGTTAAGTTTGACTAACTGTTTTTTAAAAGATCGTCATCACATTGGTATTTTGTGAAGAAATCAGTAACTAAGGGGGAGATTGTTAATGTTAGATCATGTGTTGCCATGAATGTTGTCCCAAGTGTTGCAAACCAGTGTTGCCACTGGTGTTGCCACAAGTGTTGCCATTTGGATTTGGCAACACTGAGATAGTTACAGTATTTTTCACAAATAAAAGTGTGAAAATTAATGTTTAAATAACAGTAGTTAGTCTTCTTAAAATGAGCTGGAAAAGAGCATCAGAAACTGCCCAGGCGTTAGTTACGAAGGAAGAGGAGAAATTTAACAAATAAACATGTGTTTATTTGTTTAATTAATGATCAAGCAAAAAGATATTTTATTCAGCTATTCAGGGGGAGAACAAGTCAGAGTACAAGACATCCGTGAGCTGTGGAGGTACAAGCAAGAGAAGCAAGAGAAGACCTAGTCTCCTACATTTGAGGCGAGAAGGCTTAAATGGAGGAAACAAACTCCAAGGCTGTTGCTGATCATTTTGAGTAGGCTCCAAGACTTTGTGGCCTATAAATAGTGTAGTGGATCTTCATTGAAGATCATCTAATTCAGAAAACGCAAATCTGCACAAGAAGTAGAATTCTGCTCTCAAGTGTTGCCATTCAAGTGTCGGCAACACTCAATCCAACACTCGAGAATTTCATATAGATTTTTATATTTTTGTGAGGTTTTGAGTGTTCATTTTCAGAGAGAATTCGTGTATATGTTGTTCCTTATATCAGGGTTCGTTTATCATTAAGGAACTTCTTCGACCTTGTATTGAATTCATATTATTAATAGAAAGGTCTTGCCATATGCACCCATCAAGTTATATATTTATATAACTTGATAAAAATTATATTCTTGTGTATTGCTTTAATTCTTCCGCTGCAATTTATATTTATTTCTATTGATTTGTCTTTTTTCTAGAATTGGTGTATGTGTTGTTGTTAGTGTTGCCAACACTAAAGACAACACTTGTGAGTTTCGTCTCACCTTGTGAGTTTCATCTCACTTGTTCTAAGCCATAGACAATTTCAAGACCAGGCAAGGCCTCGGAGTACCACGAGGGGCCTTAGAGTACCTCGAGAGCTGCTCAGATTAGGCGCGGGAGCGTCGCGGGAGCGTCGCGGAGCGCCTGGGAGAGGGGCTGAGCACCACGAGGGAGCTCGAAAGGCCTCGAAAGGATCCGAAAGGGGCCAGGATTGCCCCGAAGGGTCTTAGAGGGGTGCATGAAGGCTGGGGGAGAGGAGAGAAGAGGGAGATGTGTGAAAATGAGGGAGGGGGAGCCCTCTATTTATTGTGTAGGAAAATTGCAATAAGGTCCGTACGGACCTTATAGGTAATCCAAAATTTTGGTTTTTCTCGATTCGAGGGAATCTGTGGAAATTAAGAAGATTTTGAAATCATTATGTGCAGTTGCAAAGCAGGTCCGTGGCTGCACTAACGCATGATGCAATAAGGTCCGTACGGACCAACCATGCATTCCAGTAATGATGTTCTCCGGGATTTGAGGGAATATATTGGACTTTAAGGGGATTCAGTAATCATTGCAGCAAAGAGGTCCGTACGGACCATTTGTGCTTTTCTGATTTCTGAAAAATTCTCAAAAGGTCCTTTTGTCCCTTTTTATCCCAGAAAGGTTCCTCCCTTGGTTTGGTTGGGGGTTTTTGAGATTTTTGAGTGTCAGAGGTCTTCGAGACTACGTTTGTGAGTCTGCGGTGTTTCCCATGTGCTCGGAAGAGGGTGATCCAGATTGGGGTACTTACAATTAGGGATAGCTGATGAGGATGGTGCATTAATGCTTCTTGTTTCTTTGTCTTTATCATATGAGCTTTATGTTGAATCTAGTATCAGTGGTAAGGAGATGGTAACTCTAGAGGAGGTGAAATCCTCGCTCAAGACTAGAGAGTTACGTCGTAAGGCAAGCAGTAATAGTGGTGTAGATAATCAGACGGCGAGTTTGGTTACGGAAGATAACATGGGTTTTAGCAGTAAACAAAAGAAGAAGAAGTCTGCTGGCAATAGGGGCCCGAAACCTGATGATATTTGTAATTACTGAAAGGGTAAGAGACATCGAAAGACAAATTATCCTAGGAAAAAGCGAGGCGAGCCTCCAAATCGCAATGAATCTAATGCTGCTGCAGTTGATACAAGCAGCTATGATGGGGATTATGCTCTAGTAATAGAAGAGTCTGCAATACAGTCGGATGCGTGGTTTTTTGATTCTGAGGTTCTTTATCATATTAGTAAGAGGCTCTTTATCATATTAGTAAGAGGAGAGAGTGGTTTACAACCTATGATCAGGTAGATAGTGGTAATATTCATATGGCCAATAGTTTTACTTGCAGGGTGGTTGGTATTGACTCTATCAAGCTGCTTACTCATGATGGTAAGTTCTTCAACTTGAAAAATGTGAGGCATGTTCCACAGATGACGAAAAACATGATATCTATTAGTTAGCTTGACAGCAAAGGGTACAGTTTCAAAGGTAAAGGTGGAGCAGTTTATATTTGCAAAGGTTCTGAAGTGATTCTGAAATACCTTAATCGGGGCTCCTTGTATTTCCTCCAATGAAGGACGCTTTCTGGGTCAGTATTGGTTGCATCATCTGAAGTGGTGAAGGAGGATATGACCAAGATATGGCATATTAGGCTTGGGCACATGAGTATTAGAGGGATACAAATATTGGCTAATCATGGTATTTTCTGTGGCCATAAGGTTAAGTACCTTAAGTTATGCGATCATTGTAGCGAATCAAGTTTCCTAAGGGGAACTTCACGTCAGGAATCATTGAGGGCTAACAGGTATTTCTTGTCTATAATTGACGACTACTCGAGCAAGACTTTAGTAATTATTATGAAGCACAAGAGTGAGCAGCACCTCGAGAATCAGCAGCGCGTGGCACCAAGCCGCGTGGACCCGCCAGCGAATGTTTAAATACCAAAATACCCCTTCTTTATTTTTAGTTCATGTACAAGATGAAGGGGCATTTTGATACAAAAATAATGGGCCACTTGTTAGGATACTCCTATTGTGGGTATCCTAACAAAACCCTATATGTATATATGTATATATATATATATGTATATATATATATATATATATACGTATATATATATATATGTATATATATATATATAGAGTGCGTCTGGCCGAGAAACGCGTTTCTCCATAACTATGGAGAAACGTGTTTTTCATAGCCGTGAAGCTTTACATTTGGATAACCGTAAAAACCCAAGCGCCAGCACAAAAGCTTCCGGATATCCGTAAGCTTGGCATTCGACACTGTAAGCTGTACAGCTTGATATCCGAAGCTTTGTATTTGATAGCCGAAGGATGTGAAATGTATATCCGTGAACCAGCGCATATCCGTAAAAGCTGTAGGTGCATATCCGTAAAATGTGTTAGGGCATATCCAGAAATTGCTATTGAAGTTTTCGGATATTCAGAAACCTTCAATGTATATCCGTAAACATTTTGAAGGTTTCCGGATATTCATTCGAAGGCGCTTTCTGATATCACTTTCATAGGTTTCTCGGCTATCTAAATTTACATCGTCGCGACACATGTCGGGAACCCGTTTCTCCATAACTTATGGAGAAACGCGTTTCTCCTAGATTTTGTGATATATATATGTATATATATCTATATATATATATGTATATATATATATATATTATATTTTGTTTTTTGATAAAGAAAACAGTTTTGAACTTTTTTTAGTTGGGAAAGTTTTTTCAAAAAATTATATAAAAAAAGTTAGAAAAAAAAATTAAAGTATATTAAAGAAAAGAAGGACAGACAATATCCTTTAATTTTTTTTACTATTTTTTTTTAAAAAAGTATACGTCACCAAATTATTGTTTAAATCTAGTAAGCTTCATCTCATCAGTAAAAAAACCCACTAACAATTCAAGGCCCAGAATTCATTTATTATGTAAAAAAGGCCCAAAACCCGAATTTGACTCGTTTGAACTCGAGTTCGATAATAACTCGAACTCGAAATAAACTCGTTAAGCTCGAAAATTTGTTTCCAAAAAAAGCTCAAACTCAAACTCGGATTGTTTAAGCTCGAAATCGAGATCGACTGGCCTTGCGATCAAGGCTTTCGCGAACTCGAACTCGATTGAGCTCGAATTCGAACCACCGATTGAATTCAAACTCAAGAAAAACTCAAATTCAATAACTATCAAAAGAGCTCAAGCTCGAGCTCAAACACAGAAAATTCGTTCAAACTCGACTCGTTTTCATTTACGGGAGATCCAGCCCTATTCAAATCTCCCGTAAGACACAGAAGTGGTGTGTCTAAATGGACCCCTTTTTTGAAAGCTTTGACTTAGACCAAGTGAGAAGAAAACTCACACCTTCTTTCCTCTTTCCTTTCACTCGTGCCCCTCTCCTTTACATTTATTTACATATATATACCCCCACCCCATTCCCGTTCATCCCAATTTAATCCAATTCCATTTCCTCCTCGATTCAATCGTCTTCCTCAAAATATCCATCAATTTTGCACAGCTATCTCCAGAATTTTACATTACCAGCTCTATTAAAGGTGTGCTTTCTTGAATACGAATCTTTAACTTAGTTTCTTTCTCCCCTTGTTTGTTCTTATTTAATTAAATGTTTTGGAAAATTCTTGATTTTTCAGGTTTTGATGTGTACTGGTTCAAGGAGGAAAATTTGCTCGATTAATTTAGTTATGGAGGAACAGAAGAATGGGGTGTCGGGTAAATATTCGAATTTGCTTGAATTGTCTGCTACTGATGACCTCGCCGCCTTTGTGTCGGAGGTGGAAGGAAAGGGAGTTGACGTTGATGAGGCAGGGTTTTGGTACGGTCGGAGAATTGGGTCGAAGAAGATGGGGTTTGAGCGAAGAACCCCTATTATGATTGCTGCTACCTATGGTAGTACCCGGGTTTTGGAGTATATTGTTGGAACGAAAAGGGTTGATGTGAACAAGAAATCTGGTTCCGACGGCGCCACCGCCCTCCACTGCGCCGCCGCCGGTGGGTCTTTTTCCTCCGTTGAAGTTGTCAAGATGTTGCTCGAAGCGTCCGCTGATGTTAATTTGGTTGATGCGGACGGGAACAAGCCCGGTGACTTGATTGCTCGTCATGTCAAATCGACTGGTTCTTCAAAAAGAAAAGTTCTGGAAATGTTATTGAAGGGTTTCGCCAGTGATTTGGAGGAGGAGGAAGAGGAGAAGCAATGCGCGACGCCGAAGAAGGAATATCCTGTCGACATATCTTTGCCGGACATTAACACCGGCGTTTACGGAAGTGACGAGTTTAGAATGTTTAGTTTCAAGGTGAAGCCATGTTCGAGGGCGTATTCACACGACTGGACCGAGTGTCCGTTCGTCCACCCCGGCGAGAACGCAAGGAGAAGAGACCCTAAGAAGTTCAACTACACCTGCGTGCCATGCCCGGAGTTTCGGAAAGGAAGCTGCGTGAAAGGCGACGGATGTGAGTATGCACACGGGGTGTTTGAATCTTGGCTTCACCCAGCTCAGTACAGGACGCGTTTGTGTAAAGACGAAACTGTATGTGCGAGAAAAGTGTGTTTTTTCGCCCACAGGGTTGAAGAATTGCGCCCCTTGTATGCTTCCACCGGCTCCGCCATGCCTTCTCCTAAGTCCAGCTCAATGAGCTCCATGGACATGGGGCCGATGAGTCCTCTTGGTATTGGGGCAACGCCTCCATTGTCGCCTTCAATCTCAGCCTCATCGCCCATGGGTGGTGGAAATTTGTGGCAGAACAAGATTAACAACACACCACCCACATTACAGCTCTCTGGCAGCCGTCTGAAGACAGCTTTGAATGCCCGTGATTTTGAATTGGAGCTAGAAATTCTTGGATTGGAAAGTATAAGAACCCAACAAAGACAACAACTGATTAATGATCTTTCAAGCCGGTCATCTTCTCCATCGATGTGGAGCAGCAACAACAATGGCAACAATCGATTTGGGGAGATGAATCCTGCTAATCTTGACGATATTTTTGGATCTCAAATGCAGGGTTTATCACCAAGAATGTCAACCCAATTGCAATCCCCAACTGGGCTTCAAATGCGCCAGAACTCAAACCAGAACCAACTTCGATCCAGTTACCCTTCACCAAACTATTCATCCTCCCCCGTTAGAAAACCCGCACCCACAACCTTTGGGTTCGATTCTTCTGCAGCAGTGGCTCAAGCAGTGATGAACTCACGGTCTGCTGCCTTTGCCAAGCGCAGCCAGAGCTTTGTAGACCGCCGAGCCTCACTGAGCCATCCTCCGGGGATCACAAAGCCCCAGCACCAGCCCCCTAATCTCTCCGAATGGGGTTCCCCTGATGGGAAATTGGAGTGGGGCTTTAATGGGGATGATTCCCATAAGCTAACAAAGTCAGCTTCTTTTGGGTACCGGAATGGCAGTCCACCTGCCAATGAGCCGGATGTGTCCTGGGTTAACTCCCTGGTGAAAGATGCGTCCTCTGTTGGGGCTGGGCTCTATAGCTCAGAACAACAAAAGTATGGCGGAGGTGTTGAAGAAATGATGCCAGCATGGGTGGAGCAACTATACATAGAGCAGGAACAGGTGGTGGCGTAAAGCGGCGGCAGCAATCAAACCCTAATTATTGTTATTTATTCTTTGAAATATTCTTCATTAGTAGTTACTAGTAGAAGGCAAGCAAAGAAAAACAAAGAGGATTGAATAGGATTTCAAGAGGAAAAAGAATTGACTATGATGATAATACTAGTTGATCCTTGTTAATGATGATTAACAGACTAGGAAGGAGTGGTTAATTTTTTCATTTTTTCAGGTTTGTTGTTAATGTAATAGAACAATCCCAACTGGGAATTTCCTTGATCATTACAAAGTTTATGACCATTTGTTCTTTGTATTAGTTGATTTGGATTGAAATTGAATATTACAGAAATTGTTGTACACATCCCATTTCGATTAATTGTTTTCATCTTCTCCTTCTAACTTTGAAATCGGAATTGCATCGAGCTTCTTGCTAGTTCACTACTTGTTGCAACGTAGGGATGTTAGCGAGATGGATAATTGAGATCAAATATGGTGTCTGAACTATTAATTTGTTAGATTTACCTTGACCGTACAAATTGAAAGGCAAGATATGTCACATACTTGGTTGAAAGCTTAAATAAAAACAAATTAGATAAGTTGGACATGGCTGATTTTTAAGAACCAAACTTGGCAGTGTTTGACTCATTTAACTGGTGATATATTGACTATAAAATGGGAATCTCTATTGATGTCCACTAAACTAAAAAATGATTACTGTTATAATAAAGTCTGACCATATCTTGTTTGGAAAATTGACAAAAAAATGAGACTGATGGTTACCTAATGCCTACCACAATTATTTATTTTATGATTTCCCAATTTTGATAAAGTCATTCCTGGTGGGTCAGTGTGTTGGATTTTTTCATAATTACGAAATATCAACATTTGACAAAAAAAATATTTATGTAGAAAATTAGTCAGAGCTTTTTCTTAAATGTTGTACAACACTTACAAGAAATTTAGGAAAGGAGGAATTATAAAGGGATTCAGTCAGTGCAACGAGACTACATTTATTTAAATCTTGCTTCATCTGCATTGCTTGAATTTGTTAATGGTGATTAAATGAGTTTGAAGCTTTAATTCACTATTAGTAGCTGAACTAATGACATTTCATGGACTAGTAGAACTTCTACACCAAATTTGATCTGAACCATCACGTTTGGAGTAGATGTAGATCAACAACTTAATTTGTAGAAACCACTAACCATTTTGTGTGTGCATCTTTGTTGTAGCTATTTGGTCATTTTGCAAGCAAATTTTTTTTTATTTTTTTATGTTCATAACTGGATTGGAGGTCATCGGCTCTACTTTATCGGATATTGGATATCGATTCTAATATCTGAAACATCTAAAGAATATATAAAATAGATTACGAACTATTTAAACTTTGATTCATGTTTATGTTTAATATTTTGACCACAGGGCCAGAGCCCAAAAAATGGAAAAGAAGACTATGAAATCATTTGGAAGAATTGATGTGATTATGGTTTTGTATCAGTGTAGAACTATAATTTTTCTAAAAGGAGGCACAATCATTTTTCTAATTAAAAGGGGCAGTATTAGTTTTTATATACTCCCTCCGTCCCAATAGTAGCTGCCCAATTTTTTGATTGCACGCAAATTAAGAAAATGAGGGAGAAGTAAAAATGTTATGAGTGTAATTTGAAAATAGGAGAAAGAATGAGTGGAGGGAATAGTAAATTATAATAGTGTTGTGAGTATTAAAATAATGTAGGAGAGAGAAGGAGGGGAGGGAATAGTAAAAATTTCTTTGCCAAAAAAGGAAAGTGAAAGCTTTTAACGGGACACCCAAAATGACAAAATGGGAAGCTTCTATTGGGACAGAGGGAGTATATTATATACCCATCAATTTTGCTGGGTCGTCGAATCAGCCCGCTCCACCGTACAATAATGATGAGTTGGATTTTAAAAATACTATTAAAATAAAAGTGGGTCAATTCGGGCTGACACATACGGATGCGGGTCAAAACGGGTTCGGGATGGGGCGGGCCAGCCCACTATATTTTTTTCTATTTTTTCTCCACAAAAATTACGTCATTTTTAAGTGAAAATTCTAGTGATATATCGATCTTGTTTACTCAATACGTGAATCGTGAAGTAAGAGATAATCAAGAGAAATTGAGAGCAAAAACGGAGAAACCCTAAGTAGACGCCGCCTCCCTCGTCGTCATTTCCATCGCCGTCGGTGCACTCTATCACGACCACTAATTCGTTATCATTACTATCTCCGATCCGCACATATATATCTCTCTATCTCTCTCCATTTTTATTGATATAAATCTTTATTTCAGGGATCATGATTTACCTTTTTTTTTTTGTAGCAATTTGCGTAAATTTTACTTGGTTGTCTACTTGATAATTAGTTTATATTGATATAAATCTTTGTTTGTTTTTGCTTGACTGTTAAGATTTTTTGTATCTTTTGAGATATTATTTTATTTTACAGTTTGTGTTTGTTTGACTATTATGATTTTTGATTTTTTTATATCAGTTTATACACAATTTCAAGCCCAAATTCCATTTATTTGATTGATTCACCTGGCCCACCTGGTCTACCAACCCAAGGTGGGTTGGGTTGTGATTACGTATTTCAAACCCGTCAAAAATTTGGGTCAGCCCGCCTCGCACCGTTTAATGGCGGGCTTTGACGGGTTGGTCTGCCCCTCCGGCCCGTATTGACAACTCTACATATATATATACTCCCTCCGTCCGCTTACATGGTTCACACTTTCTATTTTGGACGTCGGCTTACATGGTTCACACTTTGTTTCTTTCCTAAAAGGGAAACCTTAAATCACTATTCTCTCCACTCATTCTCTCTCCTACATTATTTTAATACTCACAACACCATTATAATTTATTATTCCCTCCACTCATTCTCTCTCCTATTTTATTTCACACTCACAACACTTTCAATATAATACTCCCTCCTTAATTAACGTGTAAACAGTACTAATAAACTCACTATTCATACCAATTATTCTCTCTCATATTTTATTTTTTATGATCACAACATCTCTCTCATTTTTTACTTTTCCTTCATCACCGTATCCAAACAGTTGGTCAGCTTTGAGATGTTACAGATGAATTATTTAACAGATACATATTCAAATAATTTAAGTTAAAATTTCAAAAATTTCAGGCATTATAGTAATACTTCGTCTGTGCCCGAATAAATGTCGCACTTTTTTCTTTTTTGTCTGTCCTAAAATAAATGTCGCGTTTCTAACAGTGGCGGATTCAGGATTTTTCTTATTAGAAGGAGGCAAAATTATTTTTATTAGTGAAAGTGGGCAAAAAAAAAAATTAAGTGTATTTTTTTTCTTAAATCGAAATGGGACAAAATTTAATATATTACACTAATATTCTTAACCTTTACAAAAATTGCAGTAGTAATTTATTTTTTTTGTTTTTTGTTCTTAGATTATGTACAGTGATTTCTTCCCACTCTCCCATTTCATCTAACACTTTTTACACTTTTTCTCATCCACCTAATATTTTATCTATCCATTTCATTTACCCCCTACAATGGCTAAATTAAATTCAATTTCAACTCCCTCCAACTCATCATTCTATACCCCACCACTATTATTTTATTTATATTCTCTATTTTTATGATTAGTAAAATAATAATTATTATTATTATTATTTATAATTAAAAAAATATTTTACACTTAATTAAAAAAATATTGCATCAATTTATAGGAAAAAAATAATGATTTTTTTTAAATAAAGGCCAAAATAAAGAAGGATAATTGAGAAATGAGTGTTTTTTTTTTTGTGTTCAAATCAAATGAAACTTATATCAATTTGTAGGGAAAAAAATGATGAATTTTGGTGAAAAAAAATTAAAAAAATTAATTTACTAGGTGATAATTAAGCTCAAAAATTTGGGATAAAAAAAATTTGAAAATCTGACGGACCAATCAGAGAATGCTACGTGTCCGATTCATGAAAAACAAAAAAAAGGGAAAAAATGAAAGCCTCACGCGCCTTCTATGGCCGTGAGACGCACGCACCAAACTTGGCCCAATCAGAAGCCGCCACGTGTCATCTCAAATTTTTATTTTATTTTTTCAGCTGGATGAAATAATTCATCCAACCATTTCATCCCACCCAATTTCAACCCCCTATTGCATCATTTCAACTAAATGAAATGGATTTCATCCCCCATTTCACATTTAGGGGAATTTGACCCGGAAGTTTCTTTTGGAACAAATCACTTTTTCTCAAGTTTCTCATTAAATTGAAATGATCTAGAAGTTCTTATGCAGTAATATATAATATTGCATGCAATATTATTATATTCACTCATATGTGAATATAATACTGCATCTATAATATAATATGGTGAAGGAACTTCTCGAACATTATGATACTTTTTTAAAATTTTTCGATCACTCTCCCTTTTATTTATCCATTGTGGGTAGTCTTAGATGAACGGGTCAAGGGACCCATTAGACTCTATGTAGGTTCGTCAGTGGTTTCTAAATTAGGAAAGAATAATCTTTTACTAATTTTTTTTGAGTATTTCTTAAAAATTAAATGCGGGTAATTGTTCCCATTAATTAACCTACATGTAACTCGGCTTGTGAATTGTGATTTTGTTATGGAAACATGAGACCACTAATGTAATTCCAAGTGTAGTTTCATGTTTGTTGGTTCTTGCTTGGATTGGAGGGAATAGCGCTGGCTCCTAATCATGATTAAGCGCGTGGGTCCCTTTCCATCCCAATAAGTGAGCAATGGTCGAGTACGGAAGGGTTTACTTTACCTTTTCGTAGCCGCCCACGAGAATAATTCTTCCACCACTATCGAAAACAACAAAAATTTCTAAAAAATTTCTAAAAAATATCATAATTATAATAATGTATCTATAATATAAATGGCAATCCCTCCGTGAACAGTACAATGAACAGTATTACATGCCAAATTTTTCATTTTGCCCTCACTAAATTGTCCCTTTTCCATTTTGCCCTTAAATTTTTTTTTTTTTAAATTTAAAAAAAAAAAAAAATGTGTCCTCGAACACGGACTTTTGCTAGTAATGTATAATGTATAAAAAGTATATTTTACATGTTCTTTCATAGTATGTTGTTTTGAAATTTTAATAATATTCAATAAACAGTATAAAATGAGTACAATCATATTTTATAAATCGGACAATTCTCAATGTATTTAGCCTAAAGTGTGATCCATATAAGCATTAAATACGAAATAGGTAATGGGCTTCATTAGTTATGTACGTCATATCTAATCGCCATTTTCCACTATATCGACCTATAGATATTAGAGTGAATATAATGACTAAGGCTAAAGAACTGATATATGCCGACCAAGGCACATACATGTGACGATGAAGGCATCAGCAAAAGCCGACCAGCGCCTCTTCGATCAATATCAAAGACAAGGGGAATGGGCTTCCCTATCATTGTTCACCTCTTACTCGGCATTCACACATGTCGACCAACATCATATGCCGAGTAACAAGCCCCGAAATAGTTTACGTGTTTATTCTTCTTTTTCAGGCTATTCAAACATACATGATACAATATACCGCTGGATTTGGGCTGATTCGAACGTTTTTGGCATCATTAGTTTGGTTCCATTGCCGGGAAACGATCGTTTCTAACCTTTGAATAGCCGAAAATTTTCTGCTCCATTCTTCTAATCCTAATGGAAGAAGGAAACACTGCTAGTATTACTCCTTATCAGGACAACCCTTTTTTGGAGGAGACTCATGGTAACGCTGGAACTACTATTACTCTTGCCAATAAGGGACTGCCACCTCCTCCACCGCTGAATGATGGGCTGCCACCAATAGGAATGAACATGTGTTCTAGTGTACAACTAGTAACCGAGGTGATGTTGAACCCTACTCGTCGTCGACGACGAGGTAGACTCTTGCGCGACGGGAGGAATGTCGCCCGTGGGGGCACAGGACATCTCCCAGCGGATCGATCGCAGAATTCTCTTACATCGCCAGATGGACACTCTGCAGCGCATTTATGAAACACAAAATGTCTTGCTGCAGTTAGACCCAGAACACTCCCTTGCTGAATTTATAAGACCTACGAGTACCGAAAATTCCATTGGAGGGGAGAGTCGTTTTGATAGGCGTGGTAGTCGAGGGAATAGATAAAATCTTCCTACTGACCAAAATCCCCCTCATCATGACACTGGCAGATCCAATCAAAAACCCCACCAAGATGTCCCTACTCATCATAATGCTCCTAGACATGGAAATGCAAGAAACAAGGTAGACTTGAGAAATCAATTGAACAATCAAAGGGAACAAGAGGTTAATTCTGCTGACTTGAGAGCAAGGCTCAGTCATGTTAGGCAAAAAAACCCTCCTCGTTATAATCCCTCTCCTCAGAATAAGAGCCTTGCTCAACCTGGGGGCTCTCCTCGGCATAGGGGCTCTTCTCGTCGTAGGACTCCTCTCCGTCCAGAAATCGCTTCCAGGAGGGACAGGACCCCTACTCGTCAATTCAGGCCAACGAATGGCATATCTCCGTACGGGCGTACACGATCACCGGCAACGCATGGGGGAACAAAGCCAAGTGAATGCACACAGAGAAAAAGAAAGGACCCATCGTTGTTCTCACTTTAGCTCGGGGATCGATGCAATGGATATTCTCCTTTTAAAAAAAGAGAATTGATGAAATGGAAATGGGGAGGAAGGAAGTAGATAATGATGATACAAGTGCCACTCGTCCTTTCTCCTAGTGGATTAATGATATACTTCTTAACCATGCTCTTAAAATCCCCAGTTTTGAAAAATATGCGAGGACCACAGACGCACGAGACCATGTTCAAAGTTTTGAATCCACTATGGCCCTCCTCACCAAGGCAGGTGATATTCTCTGCAAGGCTTTTGCGAGTACCTTCTCCGGAACAGCCTTGTCCTGGTTCTGTGACCAAAAGAAGGGAAGCATTGACAGCTGGAAAATCATGAGGAGGAGGTTCCTGGACCACTTTGCAACAGCTGGGAAGAGAAAAAAAAGATTGATAGACCTCGCAAACATTGAGAAGGGAAAAAATGAAAACACTCTAAGTTATTACAATCGGTTCAGAGCTATTGCTGACCAGGTAGAGGAAAGCCTAACTGACCGGGAGGTGATTGTCTGCTTCAACTCCGGACTAAGGTCCGGACAGTTGATCTACGAACTCTCTGCCAGGGAGCCTAAGTCGAAATCTGATCTATATAATGTGGCTTACGACATAGCTATGGCAAAAAAGAAAAGTAAGAAGAGGTCTGAAAAACCAGAGGCAGAAGCAGATGCAGCTGGCACCAACCAGGCTTCCAATAGGAACTACAAGGCAAATAATAGGACTCGGGCTACTGAAAAAGCCAAGGTATTCACCCCACTTACTAAACCTATCACGGAGATCATGCAGTTGGTAAACCTATCAGATCCCCGACCACTCAATGATAGAACAAAACATGTCCTTGACAGCTCTAAGTATTGTGCCTTCCACAAAGATCACAGACATGACACAAAGGATTGTATCTCCCTCAAAAGGATGATCCAGATATGGGTGGATGAAGGGAAACTTGACCGCTACATTATGCGAAAAGATAACATGCGGAGAAGAGATGACGATGATAAAGATGATGAAAGGGAAGACAGGCCTTTTCGGGCAAAACTCCATGTTATAAGGGAAGAGACTGTTTCCAACAAGAAATTGAAAGACCAGATACATGAACTCAGTAAGGTTTACCACATCCCCGTCTAGATCCATAACGAGCAAGAAGTCATCAGCTTCTCCCCAAATGAGCTAGCTGAAAGTCGTGCAGCTCGTGAACAACCTTTGGTAATCAAAGGGAGGATCGATAATTGCGAATCTGAGAGACTCCTCATAGACTCGGGGGCCTCCAGGGATATTCTATACTACTCTACCTTCCAGAAGATGAATCTAAAAGACAGCATGCTTGAGACATACTCTGGAAGACTAGAAGGCTTCACCAACCATAGAGTCAACGCCATGGGAACAATTGACTTACTACTTGAGGTAGGGGAACAACCCTTTCGAGCTGAGGCCACAGTAACATTCGTGGTCATGGACCTGGCAAGTGACTACCACGGCATCCTAGTCATTCAAAGTCAAGGCAAACTTGGGATGGTCGCCTCCCTCCCTCACCAGCGAGTTAAATTTCATACTCTCGCTGGAATCGAATGCGTGAGGACGACCCCCAAAGACCTCTTGGAACATGTGATGGGGAGCAGAAAAATGCTAGAAAGGTAGAGGTAGACACACCATAGGAAAACCCTAAAATCTTTAAGTTTGTAAAAACTACCATCATCAGTTCTAGGTTTAATCTGATCTTTAAAGCCGAATATGAGGAACACATGATACTAGACATTCATGAGAATGACAACAATGACACAGTTCTGCCCGTCCCATATATAACCCCTCATCTCGTCAGCGGCCAAAACTCGGGGGGCCAACCCTGACTTGAGACAAGGAGAGCTGCAGGACGTATACGGACTAGTT